>JAMAKO010000138.1:0-36179 GCA_023628555.1 Chaetomiaceae sp. R4402
ATTGCAGTTGACTGTTATAGTGTGGTGGCAAGTGTTCAATTCGCTTATATGTTCAACTCGCTTATAAAATACGTTATAGGGAGTAGGTACATATATACAATGTCGTGGCATGCCCCGATTTGCGTGAAAGTCTTGAGTTCCGTGTCCTTGCCAACGTACCTCGGAACCTGATTGCCCAACCTCACCGCACACACGTATCGTTGTTCACTGCCCAAGTGCAAGAACTGACCGTCATCAGTGCTCAGATTGCGTTGCAATAACAACCTATTGCCGCAACCCATCATACAGCATGTCTAACCGTATTCTCCGAAGCGCGTTTTGTAAACACCAGCTGGGCGCCATCCTACAATGCCACCTCTCGTCAGCGACTCTCTCACACCAAAACCCACACAAGTAGGTGTGCAGCCAACGCATAGAGCACTTACCATAGGAAACAGCGTCGCAAACACCCTGATCTCCTCCGACCTCTCCGTCGGCACATGGCGCCAATCCAGCTCCAGCGCCGCCTTGCCCACCATGGCAGCCATCACGAGCGGCACATACCTCCTCGCCAGGCAATCATGCGGCCCGGCGCCAAAGACAAGCCAATTCTTGGTCTTGGACGCTGCGTCCCCCGTGATCCACCGCTCCGGGTCGAACACCTCCGGATCAGGATACGCACTCGGGTCGTGCAGCGAGGGCCAGCATGACGGAATGACCATCGCCCCCTTGGGCACCGTGTAGTCTTTCGTAAGCGGGAACGATTTGGTTGCCAAATAGGGCACAAAGATGACCGGCGGCCGGTGCCGCAGCAGCTCCTTCACCACGGCGTGGGTGTAGGTCAGTGAGTCGAGCAGCGGCAGGTCAAACGGCGTGGATGCGTCGCCGCCGCGCGCGGCCAGGTTCTCTGCCCGCAGCTTGTCCAGCACGTCAGGCCGCTGCGCAAGGATCTGGAACAGCCAGGTTGTGGCGCTGCTGGAGGCGTCCTGCGAGGCGAACAGGAAGGTGAAGAGCGTGTCGGCGATTTCGGCGTTGGTGAACTCGCGGATGAGGTTCGCCGGCTTGTCATCGTCGGTAAGAAGCTCACCGGCGGCGAGGCGCGCGCGGTAGTCGTTGGACGCGAACATGTGCAGCACCCAGTGATCGACGACACAGGTGGGCGCGGCGGCGCCAGTGGCCATGCGGGCCTTGCAGGCGGCGGCGCAGCGGGCGAACTCGGCGTGCACGGCGTCGGCGACGCGCTTGCCGCGCCAGGGCTTGGTGAATGGGATGTGGAGGGACAGGGGCACGTTGACGAGCTCGAGCGCTGCGGTGGCCAGGTAGAAGTCGTCGGCGATGCGTTTGACGGCGGACGGGGAGATGTAGTCGCCGAAGAAGGCGCGGCACGAGAGCGCACAGTTGAGCTCGCGGAAGAGGGTCATAAAGGCCAGCGGCTGGCCGTGGTTTGCCTCGCTGGCGGCGACGAATTTGGTGAAGTACTCGGCGAGGACTTTCTCCTGCGCGGGGAGGTAGGTGGCCATGGCCTTGTTGGTGAAAAGGGGAGTCAATCCTCTGCGGTACTCGGCGTGGTCCTTCCCCTGGAGGAAGACCCAGGCTTTGTGGCCGATGATGTCCTTCGCGATCGGCACAATGCATGGCTCCGCGTAGCCCGGCGACTTGAAGACCTTATGAGCGAGATCGCGGTCAGAGACAAGAACGACGAATCTGTGATGATGCCAGAGGTCAGGATCCTGCAACAAAACGCCGCTTGCGGAGGAGGGGGGAGATACTTGTGAAAGATGGACACGCAGCTGAGCGGTCCGCTCGCCCACTGAGCAAGATATGCCTCGAACTTGGGATGGAGCGCCTGGATGAAGGGTCCGGTGAGAGGGATCTTGAATCGAGGACCGACAATGGAACCCTTTCGATGGAGGTAGACCACTGAAGGGGAGTCAGCAATCTCGCAGGACCGGTGCTCGCTCCAAGACTTACCTTGATCATACACCACAAGGCCTAGCAAAATTGCTGTCACGTATTGCCAGACAGACCAACCGAGTAGAGAATCCAGCGGATTTGCCTGTGGCCGCCACTGAGAAAACGGTATGGGCCATGTTGGTGACACTTCGGCTGTGGCAACGGAGCCGTTGACGGCACTGACAGCCATGTTAGGTCGCGTGAGGCAAGGAAAAACTTTGAAACAAACCAAGTAAAGCAGAGAATAACTCAATAATTCGTAGCCATCTCTTGCTTTTCAACAACTAACACATATGTCACGCAGCCAAGAGGTTCCGGTTAGGCCGTCCGGGGCCGGTGTCTCTCCGCTGTCGGTTACCATTTTAGGACTAAACTCCGCCGGCCACAGGTGGGACACAAAGCGGAGACTAAACTCGCTTAGGGAAAGCTTGTTCTTCCGGGTTACTGTTCCTGCACCGGCAATGCTTCCTTCATCCGTCACCTCCCTCTCCAGAATACAGTGTCTGGCGGGAAAGGCACCGTCAGACCCTCGGCGTCAAATCCCATGATTCACAGCTTGTGAAGCTCTTTTCCGATAGCTGATTCAGACGAGAGAAAAGAAGAAGTAAGGGGAACAGAAAGGGGGAAACGATGCACCGCAGTCTCCGCCGGTCCTGCGCCGCATGTGCCCGGTCCAAGCACCGGTGTGACCTGGGCGTGCCACGCTGCTCTCGCTGTAAAAAGCGCAATGTCCACTGCGTCTACGCCAACCAGCCCCTGGGATCAGCGCCGGCGCGTTCCGGCAAGTCCGCGCTATCCGGGCCCTTGACCGGACAGCAGCTGGCGTCCTTCGACCCCTTCGATTCGTACCCGCCGACAAGGCTGCCCCGGGAGCAGGTCCAGCGCCTCATCCACAGCTGTATGTATCGCAAACAACTCTGCCGTCATGTGTGATTTTGTTGACTTGTGCAGTCCTCCACAAGATTGCATTCCAGTATTACCCCCTGGATCTCTGCGCAACCACGAACCCCTTTCTGGTGTCGTGGTGGCCGCTCGCCCTCGGCGACCCCGCGCTATTTCACGTCTCACTGCAAACGGCATGTCTTGATGAAGAGCGGATGGCCCAAAGGGGCTTTCACACCTCGGACATCCTGATGGCCGACTCGGTGGCGTTGCTGCGACGCAAGGTTCAGGACACTTCACTAGCCGCGCAAGACGGAACCATGAACGCTGTCATCACTCTAGCAACTATCGAGGTGGGCCGCTCTCTTACCTCATTGTTTGCGAGATTGCTAATCTATGGCTATCCTAGTTCGGCAAGGGAAACATTGAGATCGCTGAGATGCATGTCGATGGAGTGAAGAAACTGGTGGAACTGAGGGGCGGCATCGGTTTGGTGAGGCAGACCAGCCCGCTCACCGCGAGAATGGTCAGCTGGTATGGTACCTAGCCAGGCCGCTCAAGTGAGGTTTTACCGCTTACATGATCAGGGTATCGATGCTCATCATGGGCCATCCACAATTCGAGACCCAAGACGACGCGGGCATGGGACATGGCATCCCGCTACCTCTGGAATGGCAGCTGGCTTCAGACGCCAGTGACGACGAAGTGCTCTGCCTGGACCGTGACGACGTTGGCCCCGAAATCTGGAGTGTTTTGGCTCGCCTACGCAGCATATTTCACCGCGCACAACACACCCCGTTCCCCGCCACCTTGCTGCACGACCTGACATGTTTTGTCATCCACCGGCTTCTCCTGTCGGCCCCAGACAGCGACGACGACGAGGCCGCACCACTCACCGAGGCTTTGCGCTACGCAATCATTTCCTACATGTTTCTAACCCAAGGACCAACGTACTTTTCCCACATGGCCATTTTTCAGCAAGTGGTCAGTCACCTTGCTCGGCACTTACAGCGCTTGGAATCATCATTTCGCCCACATGATGAACTGAGCCTCTGGCTTCTTGCCGTTGCCATGGTGGCTACGGCAGGGACGGAGAACTATCCACACATTGTCGAGCAGGCACGGCTCACAGCGGCCTGGTTACAGCTGCATAACTCCGCCGACGCACTATGCCGAGTAAAGAGCATCCTGTGGCTAGAGACTCCGTGCGGCGAGGCCATCTTACAGCCTCATTGGGACGCTGTCTTGGGCGCTGCGAGGCACCCTGAGCCACCGGATCTTATAGATGCCGCTGCATCAACCTCACGTACTTGTCTCATATGAATGAATACACGGCTAGCACAATCACGCGCCCTTGGCTATCCATTCAAGTAGCAGACTGTTTACTGCTTAAGTGTAGGATGCGTCCCATCAAAGCCAACCTCACGCAGCTCGTACAAATGCGCCCCAGTCCTCTTCACAACACTCACTTGTCCCGACCCCGTCCTCCCCATCCACCGTCATCCTCGAAACCCTCACGGCTGGCGGATCCGGCATCCCATCAGTTCCCATCATGTCCACAGCAACGCGGAACTCGGCCTCCTGCTCCCCATACAGCACCTCCCGATCATCCACCCACTGGAACAGACACGACCCGCACGCGCTCCTGGCCCCGAACGTGTTCAGCTCCACGAGCAGGCACGCGTCCGTCTCCTCGTCATAGCACAGGTCAAACGAGAACCCCTGCTCCAGCAGCAACTCATCCCCCCTCTCCCGCCTCATCTCCGCCTCAGCCAGAATCATCTCCCTCATCTCCTCCGCGCCACGCCTCACCCGCTCCACCACCCTCCTCTCCTCCTCCTCCCCAACCCCCTGAAACCGCCACGGCCGATACCACCGGTACTGACTCACCCCCACCACCCTCCCGTCCACCGGCGCGCAGAAAACCCTGTACTCCCTGCCCCCGTCCATGCGCGCGTCGAACGGCAGGAAGAACAACTCAAACCCAGCCTCCACCCCACCACCCCCCTCCCCACCCCCCTCCCCACCCCCTCCACCGGTACTCTCACCAAGACTCGGGTGCTCCGCCAGCCAATGGACCAACGCATTCCGCGCCCTGACGGACGTCACCAGCAGCAGGAGCACCTCCTCCGCCGTCCGGAGCGCACCGCCGCGACTGCTCGGCGGCCCCTCGCCGTCCTTGGGCGAGCACGCGTCCAGGCGCAGGAAGAGGCCTTGCGGGGGGAAGACGAGGTGGGTGCGCAGGAGCGGCAGCATGGTCTCGGCGAGGTCCTCGGCGTAGACCGAGTTGATGCGCCGCAGGAGGATGGAGGCGGCGGTCGCGTCGTGCAGGAGCTGGGCTTGCGCGCGGGTGAGGGCGAGGGTTTGTAGGGTGGTGCCGCGGCCGGGGTCGGGGGTGTTGGCTGGTGGTGCGGTCGGCTTTCTGTCTGGTTGGGGGGTTGTCTGGCTGGTGCTGCTGCTGGCCGTGGCGGGAGATTGTGGTTGTTGGGGTGGGTTTGGCGGGTGCGCAGGATCAAGGGGAGCCAGCGCTTGAAGGAGTAGGGCGCGTCCGAAGGGCGGACGAGGCCCGGCGCTTCGGTGGCTGAGTGGAATGATGTGTTGAAGGGGACGGGTGTGCCTGTGGTTTCGTGGGCGTGCAACGCCGACGAGACGAGCGAGAAGTTGAGCTGTACGAATTTCATCTTGCTGGCTAGGTACATAGAGTTTGCTTGTGAGCATGAAGTTTGAAGTTTGGTGGGTAGGTAGGCACTGGGTTCTGACTTGGGGGTTTTCGAGTGAATGGGTCCCCCCAAGTCGGTGTTGCTTGTTCTTAAGCGCCGTGCTGTTGGTTGGTCTTGAACTCTCGTGTGATTGGGAGGAGAGTAGGCCGGGATGCAGGCCAGCGGTACACCGATGACTGTCACGGTGGATGAGGCTGCCATTGTACGGGCAGCGAGCTAAAAAGACAGCATTCAATACCTAATCACGAGCTGTCTTAAAGCCCGATGCTCATTTGTGAGCTGCGGACCACTTGTACTCTCCGACAAGCAGTTAAACACTGACCTTCGACGGATGCACCCAGCCCAAAAGTGATCTCACATATGTTGAGTGTGAGAAGGAAAAGAGAATGCCCAATAACAGGATTGAACTGTTGACCTTCGCATACCATTTACAGGTGGAACCGGTATTAGTACGACGCTCTAACCAGCTGAGCTAATCGGGCGTTGTTGAAGGATAAGTAGTTTTTGGGAGGTTTATTAGGGAAGCTTGCTCGCTGCCAAGAAGACGATTCGAGATCTGAACCACACCCGGTGAGAGCTGCTCTGGATCTGATTGAATGTGCTAGCATTACGGAGCAGGGGCGCGCATGCCAATGTGCGCAATTCTACACTGAGATCTTCGAGGGCCCTCTCACCGGGGACCTCGCTGATTTACAGTACCCCTGAGGCCCCCTGACCCACTGAGCCGTCCAACAACCCAAGCCGGTTTCCAACTTCTCGCTCAATTTTCAAAAAAGTTTAGAATTGACAACTACCTACCACCAAGGTGTGAATACAGCTACAATATGACTCGTGGAATAAAGAGTGCAGTGATCTGCACCAAACTTGAGTGGGGGTTTGGCGTCTCAGACCTCGTCCCAACCATTTGGGTCCGGAATCATACAGCAAGCGTCCATTCAGTATAACGTTACCTAGGCACGAGGCTGGTACTGTGTAAGCACATCTCGTTGAACTTGGAACTTGCGACCCAACACTTTTTTTCCGGAATGGGAAGCCGGCTGGGAGCTTGAAGGCCCCAGTGTGCTTTTACATCGGGCCGTCTACGCTTCTCCTTGCCCGTGGCTAAATGCTTCCAAAACCGTCTTTGAGCCGGGATGCCGGGACATTATTACAGCCCCAATCCTTGCATCTTTGCATGATCAAGATCCCCGGGTCGATCTGATAACACAGAATCTTCCCCGAGCACACAGATAGCGGGCCCGGCGACTCGTTCCTGGGCCATCCCGCACAATACCTCGTTGGTCGGTAACCAGCTTTGCACGATGCGTAGTTACCTCGATATCCCGAAAGCCTGAGCTGTGTCCTAGGCTGCACCAAAGCGGCTGCATGTAAGTTTTTACTGTGGACCCTCGAAGGTTTGCTGCCGGGTAATTCAAGATAAGCTGTGCAATCTAAATGATCATCGCTTCCGGATCACGGCCCTTGATCTGTGCCCATCGGGGGACGAAGGCATCTGAATGAATTGTCGGGCCCAACTGCGGCTGAAGGAGCAAGAGCTCGCGCACGGCACCGCTCGGACATCCCGCGATGCCTTCAAGTTGGTAACATTACCGAAAGCCCCTTTGCCCGGTGCTATTCATAAGACGGCCAGGCCTCCTTCATTGCAACCAGTCCCATAGATTGGGCTCGAATGCCAGTACCTATGTAACTTTTGCACTGATCTGCTGAAGCTTACTCCCTCGCTGGAAGACCTTCGGCCTACCAGTCATATCATGATGCTGAGGCACTGAGACTTGCGATTCAGCATATTACTGCTTCCCGACAAGCCGGCGGCGAGCGAAACCCCGGCCGGCGTTCCCGAGGAGTGTCGCGGAGATACCCCGTGGGGCTTGGCCAACTACTTCATCCCGCGCTTCTCGATATTGCCGCGGCTGCGCACCCTGCACGTCCAAATTAACTTCCCCTTACATCCGCTGCCTACAGCGTTGCTTCAGCCTCCTGGACGCCGGGTTCAGGATGATGGTTCCCGGAACCGCAGCTTTTTCTCAACGGCGGTCCCTCGAGGCCCGCAGATGCTAATTAAGTCAGCACCGGCAAGATGCCTGGGTCATCCGATCCTGTTGCTTGGCTGACGCCGCACGTCTAAATGGAGAAAAAAGTCATTAAGACAGTCGCTGAATATAAGCGTTGCCGCAGCGCTGGACGGCGCGTCCCTGAGTGTAGTGGCGTCACTGCCACCGTCTGTCGCTACTGCTGAACCGTCTCCCTGGGAAGGGTGCAACGTAGGTCCAGGGTTCACACGGATGCGCTCGTCTTACACGAAGGGACGAGCCGACACTACAAACCTCTAGGCAATTTTCCCACGGACTCTATCCTGGCAAAAGGCAAAGCTGTGAACCTCTACCCCGGGACCCAGACATCCACCGCACATTTCCGCCTCTACCACGTTACAACCCCCAACACGCCCCCATGCACCCACTCGCATCCCTCACCGCCCTGCTGGGCTTGACGGGCGCGGCCCACGCCTCCGCGCTCGACAAGGCGGCAGCACTGGTCGACTGCCTCGCCAAAACGAGCGTGCCGCTCGACGCGTCCGGGTCCGCCGACTACACGCTGGACGCGTCGTCGTTCAACCTGCGGCTGAACTACACGCCCGTCGCCGTCGTGGGCGTGTCGACGGCCGCGCAGGTGCAGAATGCGGTGCGCTGCGCGCGCCAGCTCGGCATCAAGGCCAACGCCAAGTGCGGCGGGCACAGCTACGCGTCGTTTGGGCTGGGCGGGGAGGACGGGCATTTGGTCGTGGAGATGAGCAGGATGGATAAGGTCATGCTGGACAATGGAACGGGTATTGCCACGGTGGAGGGCGGTGCAAGGTTGGGGCATCTCGCGACGGAGTTGTGGAATCAGGGGGGGAGGGCGATTAGCCATGGGACTTGCCCCGGGTGGGTAACCCTCTTCACTCACGCAGACTGGGAGTGAATATGGCTGACGTGGAACAGTGTCGGTGTTGGCGGGCATGTGCTGCACGGAGGGTATGGTGTCAGTTCTCACACGCATGGGCTCGCCCTGGACTGGCTTGTTGGTGCCACTGTCGTCCTGGCCAACTCGACCATGGTAAATTGCTCCGAAACGGAGAACGCAGACCTCTTCTGGGCCCTGCGCGGCGCCGGCGGATCCATGGGCATTGTGACCGAGTTCCGGTTTAAGACGTTTGTGCCGCCCGCGCAGCTGACTTCCTTCATTGCCTCGGTGCAATGGCCCACCGAGGCGAGGGCTCTTGTTGGCGTCAAGGCGGTGCAGGACTTTGCACAAACGATGCCGGCAGAGCTCAACATGCGTCTCTTCATTACCAGCCGCTTTGCGCAGCTGGAGGGTCTGTACTACGGCGACAAGGCTGGGCTCCAAGCGGCCCTGGCACCGCTGGTCAAAATCACGAACGCAACGCTGGCATACACACAAACGGGCACCTGGTTGGACCAGCTCAAGCACTTTGGCGGTGGCTCAAGCCTTGATCTAGGACATGGCCATGTGGAGGTGAGAATGACTTCCTTGAATATCCCCCTGAATGGAGCCGTGTGCTCACTCCGCTGCAGCACGAAACCTTCTACTCCACCAGTCTGTACACCAACGCCCTGAACGACGCCCAGCTGCAGAACTTCGTGACCTACTGGATCAAGCAGGCAAAGACCAACAAGCGGGACTGGTACGTGCAGATCGACCTGCACGGCGGCAACAACTCGGCCGTGTCCGCGCCGGCCGTCGACTCGACCTCGTACGCCCACCGCGACTATCTCCTAATGTACCTGATGTACGATCGTGTCGACAACGGCGTCGCCTACCCGGCGGACGGCCGCTCGCTGATGGAGAACTTTGCAGGCAACACCACGCAGGGCATGGCGCCGGGCGACTGGGGCATGTATGTCAACTACCCGGACTCGGGGCTCGATCAGGCGAGTGCGCAGGCCAACTACTGGGGTGGGCATTTGGCCAGGCTGCAGGCGATCAAGAAGCAGGTGGATCCGGGTGATTTGTTTCATTATCCACAGGGTGTTGTGCCGGCGTAGAGAGAATTGGAGCGGGCCGGGGTCAGCCGGTGGGAAGTACACGGCGGCCCGGGTTGTGGTAGATAGGAGGGAACTGGTAGGGGCGGATACATTAGACGAGCTCCCGACACCATAGATCATGAGCTTTCTTCATACTGTTCCAGTTGTCAATCTGTACACATCTTGCGGCTCATGTTCACAGTTGTTATGACCCGTTTATTACAGAGCAATTCGAATTCAGAGATTATCCTAGAACTACTCATATGTACTCATACAACCGAAATCTTTAATGAAACGCCTACGCCAGTGATGGTTCCTTCCGTGTGTCCTCTCATGCCAAACACCCCTTGCTCACAGCCATAACAAAGCTCCCACAGCAACCCCAACCAACCCTCCGAGACCTCCCAGTCCCCTAACCACCTCAGCGGCGCCACTAAATGGCACCTTCCCTCCCGCCGACGACCCCGATCCCGAGCCGGAACGTCCCTCCCCACCACTGTCCCCCACCGCCGTGGCATTGTCCCCCTTCCCACTCGCCTCGCCGGCCCCCTTCAGCAGCGCCACCACCGCATCATAAGCCGGTTTGCGCTTTAAGTCCGACGTAAACAAGCACGCCTCCCCCTTGCCGGGGAACGTGCCCGGAATCCAGCTATACTTGTCGGTGAATTGCCTGCGCAACATTGTCAGCTATTCGTCCCCCCAAGTCGCGGCATTGGAGTTGGTTGGACATACCACACCGTAATCCCGACACACCCCTTCACATCCAAACACGCCCCCACCACCGAGACATAATCCTTCGCCTGCTGCGCCTGCGCCGCCGCATCGGCCGGCACCTTCTGCTGCGCGACATCCAGCTCGGTAAACGCCACCTCGAGCCCCAGCGCCGTGAACTTGCCCAGCACCCCCGCCAGCGCGGCCCGCGACGGCGTCTGGCCGACGTTGAGGTGCGCCTGGAAGCCGACGCCGTGGAAGGGCGTGTGGTTGGCCTGCAGCAGCGCCGCGATCTTGAGCGCGCCCGAGAGCTTGGACGCGCTGGTCTCGAGGTTGAAGTCGTTGTAGTAGAGTTTGGCGTGCGGGTCGGCGGCGGCGGCGGTGCTGAAGGCGAGCGGGAGGAAGGACGAGCCCAGGGTTTTGAAGAAGACGGACTCGCGGAAGCTGCCGTCTTCGTTCAGCGCTTCGTTGACCACGTCCCAGGCGTAGCATTGGCCGGCGTAGTGCGTCATGACGTTGGTGATGTGTGCGGTGATCACGGCGGTGAGGGTGGTGGGTGTCCAGCTGCCGTTGGCGACTGGCGGGTTGTTGTTAGTAAGAGGTTGGAGTGGGATGGATGAGATAGAGGGTTCGTGTTTACTGACCGAAGGTAGGCAGCTGCGAGTGCCAAACTAGCGTGTGACAGCGGAGCATCTGGCCGTTGGTCTTGACCTTCTGGGCGACGTCGTCGGCTTGGGTGAAGGCGAACTTGCCCTGCTGGGCCTCGGTTGCCTCCCACTTGAGCGAGTTCTCGGGCGTGATCATGCCGAACTCGTTTTTGTTGCTCGCGATGGCCTGGTAGGCCGCGTCGTTGAACGTGTTGGTGTCCATGGCATTGCCAAAGTACAGCTTGCCGGCGGCCACCATCAGCGAGTGCAGACCCTCGCCCTGCGTCTCATTTTGTGCTGCGGTGGACGTGCCGGCGCTGAGAAGCAGGCCGGCAGCCAGCAGAAGGGCGCTTGTTAGTCTGGTCATGGTGGATGTCAATAACCCTTTCCGCGACGGCCTCCAAGATCGTTTCTGATTTTTCTGGTGAGGGCGGAGAAGATTGACTGCTGATTAAGGTTGTTCCACCTCGGTCGCGCAAGCAAACATTCGCATACTTGTACGCCGGATCACCATAACTCAACGACCTGACTTAACCAACCCGTCGGCTCCGTGGCGATCAATGCCGCGCCGGGATCAGCATCCAGAAACTACATCCGCTTCCGCAAGTAACGTATACTTAATATGCAGTGATTCAATGCTTGATGTATTGTGAGTGCTGGGCATAAGAATGTTGGGACGATCTGGGGTGGGCGATCTTGCATGTTTCAGGGCCGGGGATTTACAGCCCCTGAACTTACCACGCACCACAGCAGCATTGGCGCTAACTCACGTCAGCTGTCCAGCGCCTGGAGCCCATGCACCTCAATAATGCGCAGGTCCTGTGGAACTATCGAACATACTATTTTAGCGCCATAGCACTGTTTTCCGCGCGCGCTCCATCATGCAGCTGGTGCCCCAGGCTCCCAAGCTCGCTAGGATCTGCGGCGCGGACTCGTTTAGGTTTGTGAAACCAAGGCTTGGCTTCCACCGTTAATGCAGCGAGATGTAACCGAAGGGTGTTCTGGAAGACCTAGTTGTCCACATGGATACGACGCCGGGATTCCGGCTTCCGGCTGCGGAACCAAGTCCGGGGTCAGCTTGTTGTTGTGTCAAGGGGACCGGCAACTCCGGGTTGTCACCCGAAATGTCGAACTGCAAGACCAAGACCAGCAGCACGCTTATAGTACACCAACGCGCTAGCTTCCCTACTCGTTCAATTGTCAGCTTTCACCTATGGCCGGCATGCTCAGTGAATGTACCCCATATGACAGAGCAAGCACCAGATCAAGCAACTGCGCACCATGATGTAGACGATGTATTCACCGTAGCGTAAAGCCAAATATTAACAAGAACAAACAAAAAAAACCATGCCGCGAACCACCGACGCCGAGGCAATGCAACACATTCTATCCCCAGCTCTGCCACTATGCCAATGCAAAGCCCATCATCACCAACGAACCAAACAGCCGCCTTGCAAGAACCTTTCTCACCCTGACGAACAACCCCCAAACCCCTTCACTCTCTCACTTCCACCTACGCAAACCGCACCTCCTCAAACAACCCCGCGCGCACCTGCACCAAGCTAGCAAGCTCGAACAAAAACGACTGCAGCACAATGACGTTGGTCAGCACATGCGAAACCGACACCGTCCCTCCACCAGCACCACCCTCATCCGCCATGCCCACACCCTCGCCCTTACCACCACCACCACCACCACCACCACCACCACCACCCACCCCGCCCTCATTTGCACCCTCCTCCTCCTCCTCCTCATCCCCGCCCTCATCCTCCGACGGCGCAAGCAGCGCATCCTCCCCGCCGCCCTCAGCAGCGCTCTGCTCCTCTTGCTCCGCCGCGCGCTTCTCGTCCGCCGACGACACGCCGCCGGCGGTGCGCTGGCGGTCAAAGCTCAGGGCGATTGATTTTCCGACCGCCAACAACTCCTTCTCACTGTTGTTGTTGCTGGTGATTTCGGGCAGGCCGACGCGGCGCGCCAGGATGCTCTGGTCAATCGCCTGGAACGCCTTCGCCTGGCTCGCCACGAAGACATCCGTCCCCGACCCGGACGCGCCTCCTCCTCTTAGGCTGCTGCTGCTTCGGCTGCTGATGCTGGTGTCCCAGGCGCCGGGCATGGTGCTGCTGTTTGTAGGGAGGGGGGTGGATGAGGAGGTGCCCGGGGAGAAGGAGCGTCCCGTTTTTTGTGGGGGAGGGGGTGGGCGCAGCGGGGTGTCGTTTTGGGGCGCGGGCGAGGAGCGGTCGGAGATAGTGCGTTTTGATGTGGCTGCGTCCTTGCGGCCGCGAGGGCTGCCGGAGCGGGTGGGCGTGCCCAGCTCGGAGAGGATGCGCTGGGCGAAGCCCTCGAGCCCGGAGGGGCGCTCGCGGGAGGGGTTGCGGCCGTCGTGGGAGAATGGGTGGCGTTCCGTGGTGGGCGTGCTCGTGGCGGGGAGGGATGATAATGAGGGAGGAGCGGGAGTGCGGTGGACGGGGAGAGGCTGGGTTGCGCAGTCTGCGATTTGGAAGGCTTCGCGCCGTTGCTGGAGCAGGTCGTCGAAGCGCGGAACTGTCTCCCGGTAGGCTGCAACCTGGTCGCAGAGGGTCTGCAAGATCTTGAGCAGGCGAGGGAGGCCGGAGGGGAGCCATCGGGGACGGCGACGAGACTCCTGCATGGCCTGCATCTGCTTGTACTCGACGTACTCCTGGGACTCAAGATCCAGCGGCGGCTCGGGCAAGGGAGGGTCGTCGTCCTCTTCTTCGTAGACATAATTCAGCGGGCTGCGCATGAACCAGCCCTCCAGATGCATGAAGCCACAGGCAGCAAGATCGAAGACGGCCTCGGTCAGAGCAAGATTGATGTCGAGAGGGTTGAGCAAAAAGGTCTCGAGCCGGTCAAGCACGATGTTGAGTAGGGGGTCGGTCGGGTGCAGTGTGTGAGATCGGACGTCTCTCGGTGCGCCGGGGAGACTGTCGGGCACCGCGGGCAGCTTGTGGTTGTGAGTGGACGTTTTTGGCATGACCAGCTTAATGGAGCACGGGTGGTTCTCCAGTCGTACCAACGTGTCCTTCAGAATGTTGTCGTAGAGCTCGTCGAAGTTGTCCTGTCCCCCGACGCTCCCTGCCAGAGACATGAGGTACTCAACCTCCTGCTGATGGGCACCTGAGGTCCGATGGCTCGCATCGCCCAGCACGCCTTCCGTGTAGAGTAGGGTAATGACTGCGTATCGGTGATGCCGCTTAAGGATCACGGAAACCAGCTGAAGCGTGACATAGACGGTCTGGTTGTTTTGGGACCGGAGACATGCCAGCACCAAGTCGACCAGATTAAAGAGCAAAGGATCTGCGGCAGCGCTGCCCTTTGAGGCCATCATGGTGGCCAAGTCCAGCGACTTCCGCTTGCGGGCGGCGCTCACGACGTCTCCAGTGTCTGCACGGACAGATCCCACAATGTCCGGCAGGCCGAGCAGATAGTGGAGAATGAGGTTGACCATGTCGGGGTGGTCGAGCGATTCCAGGATGCGGCGAAGGTACGTCAATACGGCGACGGACGAACCGCCATCGACGTCGGATGATTCTAGTAAGGAAGGGTATCTGTGTCGCGGTGAGCAGGGAAGCCGCGAAACCCACGGCAGGGCACGTACAATAATTGTTGCAAGAAAATGACCTGGAAGTGCTCCAGCAGGGACGACTTGACCTCGACGGATCGACAATGATTCAAGACGTCCTGCCAGAAGAGCAAGTGAGAGAGGAAGGTGTCGAGATGCGACTGAAACTCGAAGGAGCAGGAGCTGACCACCTCATAGCTGGACTTCGGATGCTGGTAATCGGAGAAAGCAAGGATGGGCGGTAGCTCGTTCGGGGGATGGTCGATGACCAGCTTGCGGCTCAGCTGGCTGTACAGAGCGCCCAGGCCGGTGGCCATCAGGGTGGAGAGGTCGCTCTCGACAATCCATTGTTCGAGCATGACGGAGCTCGAGGCCGCCTCAATGACATACAGCAGCCCGGTCCTGGCAAAGTCGCCCACTTTTCCCTCGTGGTGGATGTAGTCCATCAGCAGGTAGAAGAGCGGGAAGTCCTGCTTCTGGGTCCGGCCGGCGAACTTCTCGCGGTCGTCCAACCGCCTGGCAGCAGCGGGGGACGACCCATTGTGCTGTTGCTGTGGCGGCTTGAACCATGCCGTCAGTATCCCGGGCTCGAGACGGATCTTGGTCGTGATGTTGAAGGCGAGCTCGACAACGCGGGCTTCGGTGTCGGCGCCCAGGCGGATGCTGTTGGCGCCGGTGATGCGGACGAGCAGGTTGGTCAGGCTGGTGGCGAAGGCGTCGTTCTCAACGAAGGCCTCCTCCTCGCTCTCGACGAGTCCGGCGAAGAAGAGCACGGCCTCCTTGATGATCCACTCGTTGAAGGAGCTGGTCGCGATCTTGGCAACGGGGATGTAGACCTGCTTGGCGGCGGCGAAGGCGATGCACGGATGGGGCAGCGGGCGGCGGGACTCGTCGCTCAGCAGGTGGGTGAGCTCCTGCAGGCGGATCTCAACGTGCTCGGCGGCGTCGTGGTCGGTGGCGAGATTGGACGAGTTGCGCCAGGCGTGCAGCAGCTGGCTGTACTCCTTTTCGAAGCGGTGCAGGCGGCGGGCGGGATCCTTCGCGAAGTCCTTGCGCGAGCTGGCCGACGCCAGCGGCGTGTGGGCTAGGAGGCGCGACCAAAAATCCATGGCGTCGTGGGCTGCTGCATCGCGGCCTCGGGCGGCGGCGTGCGGGGAGCTGGTGCTGTGGACGGCGCGGGCTGGCTGTCGAACCGTCTTCTGCTTGTTGGTCGTCGTCGCATGAACGCGCCGTGTTCCAGCTGTCGCGAAATAATTGCCGGGGTCGTTAGGGTCGTTTGATGGTCGAGGGCCCGCTGCCAGGCCTGCCGCTGCCGCTTTGCAGCTGCGTCGAGAGCACAGACCCAGACCCCGGCAGGCAACCCTGCGACCCCACGCTGCCAAGGCCCCGAGCAACCCCGCTGAAGGGAGCGCTGCTGTGCTGCACCTTGTGAGCACGCAGTTCGCATTGCTGAACTGGCCAGCTGCAGTCAGAGGGCCGTCGTGATCATCCCGATTGGGGGATGGTGGTGTGTTTGCGCGTTTTCAGCAATATCCTGCAGTTCACATTTGCTTCTTGGAACCAGATCCTCGTGCGCTATACTACACTGCGTCAGCGGCTTGGGCTTGTACCGCATTGCTCCGTTGTGCAACCGCTGGTCTGAACCCAGATGTGGGTGTGGCTTTTACTTCTGACCCTTGAGTTTATCAATCCTCCTCTACGGAGTAGTGTATGTCGAGACCCGCCCTCTCCGGCACAATCCATTTTCATCGGTGCCTAACCCTCCCACTCATTGAGGCTTACACGAAGGTAATGGGTTTGACAGGTAGCAAGCAGGTACAATAATTCTCAACTGGGTAGGCTGGTGTATCAATCGGCACATCCGGTCAGACGACCACCATCTACACGCCCTTGCGCTACATGTCTGGATAACACCGGCGACGCCAAACTCATTCAGATCAAGTCCTCGCTGGTTCCGTTCCTGTCATAAGCTCATTGATAATGAATAGCACAGCATTCGCCTCTTTCTCAAGCTGCAGCTTATAGCTTCTGCATGGAGGCGATGTCGCTGGACTGGACGTAGTCCTCGAACTCAGAGATCTCCTCTTGAAGCTCGTCCAGGGAAATCTTGTCGTCCTCGACTACCAGGCTGATCTGCAGCTTGTTGATACCGAAACCGATAGGAACGAGCTTCGAAGTACCCCAGACGAGACCATCCTTCTCAATTCCACGGACAGCGGCCTCCAGAGCGACCATGTCAGTCTCATCGTCTGCGATAAGTCATTAGCAATCGCATACTGCGTACTGAGTAGCAAGAACCATCTCCTCGTTCTACTAGGCATAGGGGACCCCGGGTTTTCTAGACATACCCCATGGCTTGATGTCCATAATAACGATGGACTTGGCGGCGACCTTGGGCTTAGACTCCTTCTTTTTGCGGTAGGCCTCGAGACGCTCCGCCCGGATACGCGCAGCCTCCTCGTCCTCCTCCTCATCCTCGCTTCCGAACAGGTCGACGTCATCGCCCTCCTCCTCGGTAGCGGGGGCCTTAGCAGGGTTCAAGGCGAGTCCATCATCGGCAGGAAGGTCGGTGACACCCATGTCTTAATGCTATGGTCTTCAAAGGCACAGGCGATTTGTGTTGTACCGTAGCAGAGGTCCAAGGTCGGGGAAGAAACTGCACAGGAATTAAAACTGTACACCGGGTACCTAAGATACCATGTAGGTGGTAGGTCCTTAATAACTTGGAAGCCCGCTCAGGCAGCTTCCAACAGTTAATGACTCAGAAACTGCAACCCCGCACCCACACCCAAATTTCCTCGCGCGCGGGAGCTCGAGCCTCTCCATTTACGCAGTACTACGGAGTACACAGTAGCCGTTAGATCTCTTTGCTTATCCGGCACCTGGCCACGTGCTGGCTCGGCGGCTATTGGTAGGGAACAATTCCACGGTGCCAGTGGGCTTGCATGGTGCTAGAGCTTGCGATATCGCCCCCCCTGAGCTGTGATTCGAGGCGGAGCAGCTGCACAACAGCGAATGGGAGCACGCAGACGGCTCTGGAACCAGGGAGTCGCTGCACCTGGCCTCGGCATGCATGCACCACGCGGCAAGGCACTCCTGCTGGGGCTCGGTGGACGACCAGTTTGCCTCGACATCCGCAGCAGCAGTTCAGTTGTGTCCCCTCCGCTAGGCCTCACAGCTCAACTTCTCTCGAGAGAAAATTCACTTGACCCGGCGTTTTGCAGTCGTATACCGAATTGAGTGCTCTTCAACAGTCACATGGTGACTGCATCGCTTCACTTTCGATGCAGCTCTGACATCCATCCCCATCCGGCTTCGCCATGGCTTTCTTCGTCAGGCCCAAGAAGGCGAGAAAGGAGACACCAGCGACCAAGCCCCGGGAGAAGAGCCGGTCGCCTCCTCAACGTCAACCACTGCCGCCCGCACAACCCCAAGTCTTGCAGAACGGGCTTCCTGGTGGTCCTCATCAGCAGCACCCTCCACCTTTCCAGCCGGCTGCGCTCCTTCTTCCGGCTCCTCCGCCTCCTCCACCTCCATATACTTCATACCCGCCGGGGGCATACCCTCCCATCGTCGTGAACCAGCACCATTACTATCTTAGCGCGCCGCCTCCCCTCCGGCCGGCCCCTGCACGGCCCAGCCTCATCCACACGCCCATCCGCGAACTAGATCTCGATTCCGCATTGGACCTGGCCAAAGACATCTGTCAAGTGACCGGCATCCCGCGGCTGCTCGATGGCGCTCTACCCAGGTGGCACGGCGGCTGTGGCGGCCAGCTGGTCTCACGTGGCGGCGCCCTGGTGGATGAGATCTCCGACCGGTTCGACAATGTCTTGACCATGATCGACCAGGGCGGCTACAACGGTAAAGAGAGTGACATCTTTGCCTGGCAGCCAAGCCAGGGCCCGGTGCAACAGTTGGCACCTCCATCATTGCCACCACCAGCACAACCACCTGTGAACAAAACAGTCGCAGAGAAGGGCCTGGGCAAGGCAAGTAAGAGGAGCCACAAAACCGAGCATCCCAAGGGCCAGACAACAGCAGCCGCAGCCGTCGTGTCTGAAAGCTTCTTTGCGAAGGTCGACAAGTACGCCAACTCGAGGCTGCTCCTGAACCTGCCGCCATTGAAGCTGTATGTTACTTCCATGAGTCGTTTAAGGGGGTCACTGACCAAATCTGTGACAGTTACATCTCGACATGGCCACTGCTCTGCCTGGCCGCGCAGTACTCAGAGCGGGTGTACGAGCCACCATCCGGGCGCGCCGAGCGGGATGCCCACGTCGAAGGGGACTGGCGGACGGGCACCAAGGCCATGGTCATCAAGTCGCTGCCCATGGACTACGTCAACACCATCGTCTTTGCCATCCGGGGCACGGCCACCTTCATGGACTGGGCCGTCAACCTCAACATGGCGCCCACATCGCCCGTGGGCTTCCTGGTATGCAGCTCTCCCTGCCCGGCTCGTTGAACCGACTATCATGCTAACTCACTGCAGGACGACCCCGGCAACCTGTGCCACGCCGGCTTCCTATCGGTCGCCCGCAAGATGATCAGCCCCGTCGCGCGGCGCCTGCGGCAGCTTCTCGAGGAAGACCCCAGGCGGGCGTCCTACTCGCTGCTCATCACGGGCCACAGCGCGGGCGGCGCCGTCGCAGCCCTGCTGTACAGCCATATCCTGTCCACCTCCCGCGCGGCCGAGAGCGAGCTCAACGCGGTGGCGGGCTGCTTCAAGCGCGTGCACTGCATCACCTTCGGCACGCCCCCCGTCAGCCTGATGCCGCTGGCCAAGCCCACCGACTACGTGCGCTGCCCGCAGGCGCGCAAGAGCGTCTTCCTCAGCTTCGTCAACGAGGGCGACCCCGTCGTGCGCGCCGACAAGGCGTATGTCAAGAGCCTGCTTGAGCTGTTCGCCACGCCGGAGCCGCGCGGCGCTAAACAACCGACCGGGATGTCGTCGGACCGGAAACGAGCGGACAAGCCCACCGCAATGACAACAGCTGCACAGAAGCCATCCCCAGGTCCCATCTGGAAAGTCCCCCCGAGCACGCTCAGCTGCGCGGGCCGGCTGGTGGTGCTGCGGTCGGGGGACGCGAGGACGAATCGTCGACGCGCGACGGTCGAGGCGCGGCTGCACGAGGGCGTCGTCGCGCAGGTGGCCACGGACGAGCAGCTGCGCGGCGTCGTGTGGGGGGACCCCGTCGCGCACATGATGCGCCTGTATGCAGGGCGCGTCGAGGTGCTTGCCGTTGCGGCTGTTACGGGGCAAGGGGGGTGAGTGAGTGTCTTTATGAAGGGCTCGTGAGGGTAAGTTAGGAGGGGAGGGTAGGGGTTTGTTGTGCTTTTGGTTTGGGTTGTGTTGGTGATACCATGGAGTCTGGTTGGTTGGCTTGCGTTTTGGTGGTGGCCTTCTGGCTTCTCCGAGTTCAAGCTCTTGATCTTGGCAATTGGTTCAGGGCTTGTCGAGAACCCAGCTCAGAGGTCATGCAAACAATATCGCTACATCTCGGAATGCACGAAATCACTTGTTGTACGCGTCTCGAGTCGAGTTACTGGTGTTGCTGCTCACAGTGGCAGTTCCAGCTCAGAAGACGGCAGCACTGAGGTACCCCTGGATCCCGGGCCATTTAGCGCCGAGCCCGATGTCGCTGGGCTCGTCATCAGCCCCTCCAACATTGAGCTACCCCGCCAAACCACCTTGCCTCCAGTCCTACTAGAGGCACCCAAGCCAGCGTCTTTTCTTGGTCGACAAGTCGCGCAGCAGAACCGTGAGGATGGATCTCGATCCCAAGCTCCGTACGCCTACCTTTCCCAGCCAATTTATACGCCGCCGACCAATTGACCAGTCTGTGCTGCAGCCGCCTACTCGACGGGCGACCCCACGTCGTTTGCCTACCCGACCGCCCGCGAACGGTGGCCTATCATCATCGTGAGCCCTCCCCTCTCGTCCACCTTACGGATGTCTGGTTCACATGCCGCCTTGACCACACTTGCTTACATGACGCTCTTCTATAGACACAAGCGGTTGACGATGCGTATCGCTCGGTCGCGGCGTGCGACGACGCCGAGAAGACGGACGAGGGCAAGAAGATCGTCGCCGAGCTCGGCCAGCTCAAGTACGAAGTGCAGCACGACCGCGCCCTGACGTACGGGCCCTCTTCATGAGCACCTCCCGGTGGTACGCCATACAATGATACTGAACGTCGGCGAGACAGACCCATCCGTGACGACGGCCACTCCGACGTGGCCGGCTACAACAAGGAGCTCGAGCAGCTGGGGCCCATCACCTGGCTGAAGGCCCCGTGGCTGTTCACGGAGTGCTACCTCTTCCGGTACCCTTACCTTCTTTCCCCCATGTCTTTGCACCTCCCAGAGTTCTGACCTCAGGCCCCTCCTCCCAGCCGCATGTCCACCTCCTTCACGCTCTCCACGCACTGGAAATCCTACGACGTCTTCGCCCGCCAAAAGCTCAGCACCTTCCGCTCGTCGCGCCCGGCCGTGCTCGAGCTGGCCGCGCGCTACAAGGACCTCGTGACCCAGCTGCGCACCCGCTCCGGCCCCAGCGACCCAGACGCCGACCGCCTGCTCTTCACCGAGATGTGCGAGGTCTGCCTCTGGGGCAACGCGACCGACCTCTCTCTCCTCACGAGCCTGACCTACGACGACATCCAGAAGCTTCAGGGGTCCGAGGCGCGCCGCAGCGCCGAAAAAAACATCCTGGTCAACGACCTGCCGGCCGTCTACGCCCACCTTATCGCGGCCAGGGACACGGTTCCAAAAGGCCGGGACCGCCGCGTCGACGTCGTGCTCGACAATGCCGGCTTCGAGCTCTACGTCGACCTCATCCTGGCGGGGTATCTGCTGTCGGCCGGGCTGGCGACGACCGTCGTGCTGCACCCCAAGTCGATCCCCTGGTTCGTGTCGGACGTGTTGCCGGGGGACTTTGCGGCGCTGCTCGGCGCGCTGGCGCAGCCCCGCCGGTTCTACGAGACGGCCAGCGAGGAGGAGCGGTTGCAGGGCCGCACGCCGGCGCCGCTCAGCGAGGCGGAGATGGAGAGCCTCGAGTTTCTGTTTGCTGAGTGGAGCCGGTTCCATGCCGAGGGCCAGCTGCTGCTGAGGCCGAACCGTGTGTGGACCGGGCCGGGGAGCTTTTGGCGGTTGCCGAAGGAGGCGGAGGCAGTGGTGGAAGATTTGAGGGAGGGGGTGTTGACCGTGTTTAAGGGGGATTTGAATTATAGGAAGTTGGTGGGGGATGTAAGTGCTCTCTATGCGTCTCGATCACACGTTGCTTTACGTATGACGTTTCGGTCCTTCAAAACAGGATGGCTGACCTCTGTAGGTGGCTTGGGACCCGACTACACCGTTCGCCGAAGCCTTGGGGCCGCTTGGCCCCGGCTCTGGGCTCAATGTGCTGGCGCTCCGGACGTGCAAGGCCGATGTCGTTGTGGGCCTGAAGGCCGGGGAAGATGAAAACCTCAAGCAGCTGGAGGGTGGTGGTGGCGATTCTGGAGCCCGCAAATGGGCTTGGAATGGCAAATGGGCAGTTGTGTCCTTCTCCAAGGGAACCTGACCTCTGTCCCATTTTCAGAGGCCGCCAAGGCGTGTGTGATGCGGATTTTGCGGGCCTGCAATGTATGTAAGCATATAGACGGGGCTGACTTCCCCTTTCCCAGGTGATTGAATCAAGAAGGCTCCCACTTTACCCTGCAGCCCGGCCGCGGCATCCACCGCGTTCTGTTGCAACCCCGGAGCGTGTCTGGCTCCGAGACATTGTGATTGGGGACCAGCTTTGTCCGAGGTGGGACGCGGCTGGCCCAGGACAGGTATGACGAACTGTGGGAGAAGCGAGTGTGTAGCGACAGGGACGTTGGCCGAAGTTGGGTGTGCAACGCCTTCCCGGGCGTCCCGGTCAGTATTGTCTCAGACGGCGAGCGAGGCGCACGCTGGCTGGGTGGTTGGGTTCCCCGTTGTCTTACAGCAATTACATAGGTGGCAGCACGCGATAGCTGCAGTTGCATCGACGTGATGAGCAGCCATCGACCGCCTCGTCCGCCTCGTCTTGAGATCGTGATTTTTGCGCAGCTGGAATCCATGTCAGTCGTCAACCGTTCATGTGTCAACTTGCTTTTTTTTTTATTTCATTCCATGTGTCTCAGTCAACTCACCCAGCCGCGCTTCTGCCTGACTGTGGACGACACGGGTTCTAATAATACCAGATCAGCCATAACTATCCATAGACGCCGGCAGCTGTAGGATCGGCCGGCTCTGAATCCGCGGGGAGGAATGGCAACAGGCCGCAGGGCAACAAACTTCCGAGCCGTTCGCGTTGATCATGCCTTTCCCGGTTGACGCAAGAGCGAAAGGGATAAGATCAACATCACGTACAACAACAATGTTTCATTCCCACTGGCGAACCAAGCCGCGTTTGCATGCTGAAACAAGGGCGTTTTCAAACAACAAGGCGAGATAAGGTACCTGCAGTTGCGAATATGTGACGGCAGGAACGCCAGATGCCTATGTGAGATAAGGAGGTGGAGATACCAGCAAAATCGACGGTCTCGGCGTCGAGCTGCGACCAGCTTGGCTCCCACGTACACGTACAGGCAGTGGGTATGGCGTCGACATGCACATGGGGAAGAAACATGTTTCGTTCGGCTGTTAGGCACTGGGCACCATGACCGGCCTTTTGAAACGAGGTCAAAGTTGCAGTCCTGCTTGGCAACGAGCGACTGGGCTCTGGCTGCCAGCCACGCGCTGTCCGCAGCGCATTTTGGGTCGTGATGGTGACTGGATCGATGTAAGAGGGCGACGCATCACGACGGGCGGTTGACGGCCCCAGCCTGGGTTTCCGGCTTGGTCCAGGTCCAAAGTTGCGTCGTCGCCTGGTGTTGTGCGTGCTTGTGCCATGACGAGCAGTCGGACGACGATCATGGCGAGCGCAGAATTCCAAACCAGGACAGGCCCTTGTGTCTCAGTCTGCCACTGTTTCCCGCTTGGCAACGTCTGTCGGATTACTCCAAAACGCCGCGCATCGCTCTTGTTGGAGAAGGCTCCATGGGCATTGGATTCCTTCGATTCACGATCCACGGAACTGCATACCACGGACAATGCCCGTCGGCCCAGTAGCGCCTGATGCGGCTGTCTGCATGGCCGCGATCGCCCTGAGCGCGCAGATCCTCTGATGCCTTTCAAATGTTGGAGGATCACCAAGACAAGGGTCGGGGGGTGGCTGTGTCGTCTGGCCGTGTAAGAGCCGTCTCGCCCCGCTCTTTTTTTTCTCTTCTCGGTCCTGTCCCAGCCCTGGCCTCAGCATCTTTGTGGAGAACCAGAGCCGTCTTTGGCGCGTGTTCATTCTAGAACTGCCGTCGAAGGTTGCGGCCCGCACGGACATGAGACGTCGTGTCTGTCCATAGCGACACAGTGCTCCGTACTCTGCGTATGTAGAGCATGAGACGTGACGGACGTTGCCTGAACCCGGAAGTCTGCCCAATCATCCAACGATGCATGCTGTGCAACCATAGGTATCCAACTTGCTCCCAACGCCGCTTCGACCTTGGTACGGACTGGCATCGTACCGTACTTAGACAGCGCCCGTGCAAACCCATGCCTCATACTTGGTTTGAATCCGTCGTCGTCGGGCTCAGGTTCCGTCGCATCGAAGCCATCAATCTCGCAGTGTCTCAATTCGCGGGAGCGGGCGGCGCCAGCGGAAGCCCGGGATTTGGTGCGGTACGGCAGGGCGGCCTCAGCTGGGCCCCAAAAGAAACAGGACCTGGCCACTGCTGGCATATTATTAGAAGCGACTGTCTGTCTGCCTGGCAGGTTCCGGACGCTGTGCTACGGGAACAATGGCCCGAGATGCAAGCTGGTTCCGGGCCCTCGGTGCTGGATTCCTGCACGCCCGGGCTGAGGTCCGCCGTCCTGAAGTTGCCGGTGACACTGGTGCGCAGGTGGGCACAGCACAAGGCGACATGGCAAGCCAAACCCTGCTCCCAGAGTCCAGCCCGCCGAAATGGCCAGCTTGTTTGGCCTCTTTTGGGCACTGAGCGTCGCTGACAGCCCTCCCATCCGTGCCCCCGTGGGGGTGGAAGACGCTCATGTCTCAGCTTTGTGTCACTCCTGTCTCGAGCCCACACAGTCCACACCCAGCGCTCTCCACGTTTCTATAACGTCTCCCAAGGCTCACCGGCGAGGGGAGGACTCCCGATAGCGGCAACGCCACGTGCCTCCCGCCCGCCCGGGGTCGGACAATGGCTGCCAATAATGGGGTCCAGGGCTGGCGTCGAGACATGTTCGGCCTCCCCGGGCGCCTAACTTATCCACATTAGTCGCCGTGACGAATGCCCGTTTTCGTCCCCAACCCTGGGAACATGAACTTGGCACAGAGCTCCTCAGGCCGCCAAGGCTCTGTCTGGCCGGGACCTGAGCTCTTGGGCGGGGCAAGTTCATGATGCCGAAGCCTGGCGACCCATGAAGATCGATCCCAGCCAACGACCTGGAGGGCTTGACGAGTGTCGTTGTCTCGCGGACGGTCCTGAGGTCAGACACGGTACCACCCTCTTCGTAGATGCTCCTCGACCTGTGGCTCGTGCTGTCCGTCTCGACAGCGTTCCCTCCCGCTACTGCCGGCAGGTACAAAGTTCCATATAAGGCCACCGCGGGCGTCTCCCGGTCGCCACCCCGGACTGCGGGGGCATCCGCCGAAGCTTTGCCGTTCCTTCCTCTGCTGAATCGGCCGAAGCCGTCGGGGGCTTTCGGATCCATCCTTCCCCAGCTCAACTCCTTGGCAGTACCTTCAACTTGCAATTAACGAACCGTTGATTGTCCTCCTCTCGACGTCTCGGCTCATCTTGCAACGGCGGACTTCTAGCTCCTCCATGACCTAAAGTTCTTTCGACACCAGCAGATCAAGAGTGCAGCCCCTTGGTTGCTTTGTCGACGTCCGCGGTCGAAGAGCTGAGGGAAATCGAAGCCATCGAAACGGCATCCACTGGGACGACGTCGGCAAATCAAACCCAGGATACCGGATGCCCCAGAGCACACAGTCGTCATCTGGACGCTTCAGAAACCCGGCCTCCCTCCCAGAGCGTGTGCCATCCTGGATCGAGTCACCACGACGCTTCCATCGGCACCTTGGCTCTTCAGTCCATCTCAACGGGGTGGGCTGCGCCAAAGGAAAGGGTGGCTTCATATTCCACGCGCCAAGGACGCTTGTCGGCACGATTTGAAAACGACAGAGTGACGCAAGTGCGGCGCCCACTGGGCACCAAGGAGGACGAAGCCAGAAGCTAGAGAAGCGGAAGGAAGCCGGCCTCAACCGCCCAAAGCGAAGACATCAAGAGAAGGGCGGCCCAAGGGGGAGTAAGAAGGAACGAGAAGAAACGAGCGCGTCGGGAAGTAAAAGAAAGCAGACAGGGCAGAGCGAGGCATCATGTGCACCTGGAACTATCTTCACCACCATCGTACGTTTTCCAAACCCAGCGCTCCAGCCACATCTGCCCATACCTGCCCCTGTGGCAGCACCACAATGTGTCTTTGCCACCGGGCCCCCGCGGAAGAGGTCAGCCTAGACCGCTGGCGAGTGCAGCCGCAAACAGCAGCCGCAGCCCAAACGCCATGCCCGCGGAGAAGCAACGCAACCCCCATCAACAGGAACCGGGACTAACACCGCAGTGCAGACCTGCCCCCGTGCCCGCGGCCCATCGACATGGTCGTGCACTACAGCCACTGCGGGAACGCGACCATCGACCCCGCGACGGGGCTCCTGCAGCCCTGCCAGCACACCTACTTCGGGGTCGGCGACGCGGCGCTGATGAACAACCAGGTGGACTACACCGACCCGTGGTAAGCTCCCGCTCCCGCCCCCCTCACATTCAGCACACACCCCCCATTCCCCATCCCCATCCCCACCCCTCGCATCCAGCATCCAGCATGAACACCTAACCAGCGCCACATACCTACCCTACCTACTCCAACTCCGTGATCACTAATCCAATCCCGATCCCACTGCACAGCGCAACAGGCGGCTGCCTCGTCTCGCCCGACTGTAGTTCCGGCCTCTGCCGGCTGGCCCAGCTCGGCGGGCGCTGGGCGTGCTGCCAGTGCGGGGGGCGCGCCAACGAGTACACCTGGTGCCGCCAGCCGCTGCGCGCTAGCCCGGACACCTTCTGCTACCACGCCTGCTGCGCCGGCTGCGCGCCCGACCCGTCGGCTGGTGGGGGCGGCGGCGGTGGTGGTGGTGGCGGGGGAGGAGGAGGAGGAGGAGGTGGTGGTGGTGGTGGTGATGGGGGAAGGGGCACAGCGGCCATGTTCATGGCGGCGTCGTCGTCGCCTGCTGCGTCGGAGTCTTCGCCTTCGTCTTCGTCGTGGGGAGGGTCGGTGGGTGAGTTGGGGGTGGGATTCGGGTCTGTGTCGGGGTCGACGACGAGTAGGAGGCGAGGGCGGAGGTGATGTATCGTGATGAGTGTGGGTGTGTATCGGGTGTGGCGTGTGGTATGTCGGCGGTGGCTGGCAATTGTGAAGACGGGGAGTGTGTGGCGAGGGCAAGATGTCGGCCTGACAGCCTGTTGTCGGCGGCTTGCGGATGGTGGAGAGAGAGCTTTCGTCATCAAACCCTATCCGGTTAGGGACGAGAAGAGAACGGTGAAGTTTCAGCCCGATGAAGATCTCACGCACTCTAGCCCTCCACACGGCTTGCGTACTTCCTGTTTGGGTGGATGCATTTCCTCTTTCCTCTTTTCTTTCGATTCCTCTGAATTCCAGGGATGATCCCTTAGGGTGTCTCGTGTTTGAGACCTGTCAGAGTGTCACGTAACTAGCCAGAATCAGTAATCCACCGATCATCAGAGGCGTTGCTGTCTTATTGTCTTAGACAACAGATCAAGAGCCCTTCCACGAAGCTCTCCTGACGCGTGGGTTAGCGCGCCGCAGCGGTCATTAGACTCATCACCGTGCTTGCAACCGCACATTGGCGAGGTACCGTGCATAAGCTCACGAAGATCGCAGCGACGCGCCGGAGTTTGGTTCAGGGTCGTTGTTTGACGGTAGTTGCGGCAAGGTGATGAGAGTGACGAGAGCTCGATTGCCTTCTCGGTCACTCCTGGACGCAGCAGGAGCGCGGGATGCGTGGAATACACTACGAAGCTGTGAGCTTGCCGTGGGGAGTACCTACGGAATAATCCCGGAGAGTTCGTAATTCAAGTATCATGTGGCTCAGAAGCCGAGATGGCTGCCACAGATATCAGGGTTGACTTCCCGGCCCGACCAACGGCATTGCTTGCCGGGTGTGATAGTCTATCCTCGCGCAGTTTCGTCCCGGACAGGCTGACCACCATGTCGGGCGCTCCGCCACGTATCACTGGCTGGTAGACTGACTCTCAAGCTACACCACTTTCCAGGTAGCAAGATTAATGTCGTGGCAGACGTGAAGGCCAATGAGAAGACGGGCCTTCTGCCAGGCTGTTCTCGCCGGCATCAACACGACTCGTCGAGTGGTGTGCCAGCCATGTCCGGTGCTCCTCCAAATCAAGTTGAAACGTCCGAGTGCCTCGCCTCCCTCCTTCTTCAGCAACATATGAGTACCTTGAGAGGAGGCGAGGCCATGAGAAGGTGCTGAAGGTTCCTCAACTACGGGAGACGGAACTGAGACGAGCCGAGACGCAGCACGGCTTGGCATGACAGAAACGAAATCAAATCAAACAGCATGTATCCTGTCCGTCGTCATCCCCGGGCAAACCGTGAGTCCGAAAAACGACCAGCGACGGGATATCACAAAGGATAGATGTGAGCCGCTGGTACGTAGAACGAGAGCGACACCCACCGTTATGAGGACCTCCCGCCCCAGATGCCCTTCCGGTGAGACAAACATAGCAAACACACTGCTAATGTCTGAGATGAAGCCATTCAGCAGACGAGTTTCTCCAGGGCCTACCCTCACCGGCTTCGCGGCGTCGGCGTCGAATACTCCGCGGCCGCCCATCGTCGAGACTCCGCCATTCCCGACTCTATCGGCCCGCGCCCCCTTGGAGAATGCTAGTTGGATGGTCGGGAGGCTGGACGCACCTGTGGGGCTGTTGTGTCTCACATCTGGCAGTTGAGCGACACACTTGTCGACTCGCCGGTCCAACAAACCGGACAAGGGCGTCAGTCGAAGGTGGGTGGGGAGCTGACGCCGTGGTCGGAGGCTGGCGCCGGGGGGCGGCTGCCAAGGGCGGTGTGCAGATATGGTTGCCGTGTCCCTCACACCTGCGAAGCCTCCGTGGACTTGCTCGGTAGCGAACGCGCAGTGATAGGCGAGGTGACTCGGCTTGCTGGACCCCCCTCATCTGCGACCAGACGGATTGGGCGCAAAGGCTGTCCCCGGTTCCATGGTTCAGGGACACGCCTCTGGGAACAGGGGTCTCCACTGGGGTGCGCGAACTGACTCGGCGGCTGACTAGAGGAAAAACAAAGACCAGTTCATGAACCGGTTTGCTGGGTTCAGATCGGTTTGCGGATCACTAACCGACCCCCTGTCCCCCGCCCTTGTTGTTCCCAGCTCCATGGTACAGATGTGAGTGGCGATCAGTGGCTTCAGACTCGCCAGATCTTGTGTTGCGTGCCTGCGGTGGAGATCCTGCTGCAGTCCGAACACTGTCATGATTCCCAATTCGGATGTGACGAAACTTGATTATCAACAGTAGGGGACCCAGACCGGCTAAGCCTGCG
This sequence comes from Chaetomiaceae sp. R4402, assembly GCA_023628555.1. NCBI lineage: Eukaryota > Fungi > Ascomycota > Sordariomycetes > Sordariales > Chaetomiaceae > Chaetomiaceae sp. R4402. Next base: position 29,198 of record JAMAKO010000138.1, read on the forward strand.
TTGATCTCCGTCCAGTGCAGCGCCCGAAATCTCAGTTGTCCGGAAGCCGTGTTGCTTTTTCCTGCGCAGTGGTGCATTGTGATGCGAAGAAATGGCTGGTAGCATTGGATTGTTGCTTTGTTGCTGGGAACGCCAAGCGCGCCACCGATCCGCGGGATGCCAAATGAGCGGCGATCAACCCGAACGCGGGAACCCCAATATGGGAGCAGCCGAGGAATCTACTGCGCAGGCGGACCCAGCGATCTGGCTCGGAAGATTTCCACGGATCCACGGCTGCGATTTGTCGACCCAGCAGCCTCTTTTCGAGCAACAAGCGGCTTGTGATCGGCCGATCTTGGGTCACAGGGTGCTGCATGCAACCAACGACATGCTGGACAGTGCGTAAACAACTGAACAGGAGCAGCCAAGCGGGAATAAAAACGAAGATTCGAGGGCAGGCGGCCGGAGAGTAGGGGTCTCGAGACCGCATGCTTGTGGAAGCCCTGCACAGATATGGATGGGCGGGCGCCCGAGCCCCCTTCGGCTCTCGGGGGCCCGGCTAACCTATCGGATGGGATACACTCGCCCATCCCAGCCAGAAGCGAGGAACAGGGAGTGCTGATCGACTCCTGCGCTTGACATCCAGAGCGGACGTACCCTCCCCATGGGTCCCTCGGCGTTTTAGCCAGCCCCAGCCCATAATACCAGGAGCGGCAGCTGAGGAGCGGTGGCTCAACTAGTTTCGGTCGGCCCCGGTGACGAGAGCGGGAGCGGCGCCTGCCCGTGGTTGACGAATGAGAGCTGTATAAGTAATCCCAGCAGCTGGCACCTTGGTTGCTTTCGATGGGTGTAACGAACCATTATCTGGGATGCAGCCGTCAGTCCTTCTCCTTCCTACACCGGACCGAGTGGACTCTCGCAACACAGACCTTCGGATGCAGAGGCGGACCTCCCTTGCCCAGCACAGCTTTGTCGCAATTGAAACCTCATCTCGTTCTGTTTTCAGCGCCAGCCATGTGCCACGGGCACCCCCATTACCATACTTGCGGTCACCAATCTGTGACATGGCACTACTGCCCATCGGCCCTCATAGATTTGACAACGGGCTATGAGACACCGTGTCCCAACATCACGTTTGCTGCGTCCCAGCCATCCACGTCAAACTGCCCTCTAGCCAACTGCGATTTTCGCAGCGCCGGGGATGGCAGCTGGACATGTTGCAAATGCGGCGGGCGGAACAACAGCGGGTGGTGCAAGAACATGTCGCCAGAACCGAAATGGGAGAAGAACGCCGTCACCGGCGAGTGGGAGTGGATTGAGAGATGCGACCACGGGTGTTGCCGAAATTGCGTGAAGGACGGTAAGTCTGGTTCCTTGGGCGACTGAACGTTTGTCCGCCCGTTCATGACCTTCCATCTTCTGAGGCGCTTGTTTCTGACACGACTAAAGCTCCGGCCGGCGGTGGAGAGTCCAGCCGCAAGGAGGCGAGAAGAACCAAGGAGTCGCGAAAACACCGACAGAATGCGGCATCTGAGGCGAATCCAATGGCGAAGTACAACATCACGCTGGACTATGGCCGCAAGGACGGCAGGATTCCGTTCAAGAAGCGACAATGACGTGAGCTTTCCGGCGTCGTTATATCGGAAGCGAGAGATGGCGGCAGGAGACGTCACTTAGGCGCATTCCAGTTGCGCGCCGCTGGGCTTGGACTTGTCTGTCTGCACATATTCCCCGGAGTCGATGGGATGGCGGAGGGGATTCTGGCCCGTCAGAGAAGAACCCAGAACTTGTTTGTTGATGGAGCGCCGCATGGGGATCAGAAGAAGGGAGTGACTTGCAAGAGTTGGTGGACAGCAGCAGCATGACGGCTTCGTTGTCTTTTAAATCTCGCGAGGTTCTGGCCGCGAGCAACTTCGTGTATCGACTGGACGGCCGGGTTGAATGTCTTCGAGCGTGTGGGCGCATCATGCATAATGATATAGGATCTCTCACTGCTGCGTTGATTCCCAGCGTCAGTTGGACTAATGACGACGAATAAGTGGAGGAACCGAGAGGGAAGACGTATCCGATGATACTGACCACAGCAAGATACTGGGCTCCCAGAATGAGTCCGACAAGAGAGTACAATGCAGCGCCAAGATTTTACAGCCTTGGACAACCTGGAACCGCTGACCCCCTGAAATGCAGGATTAAGGACGCTCGGATTTGAAGCTCGCAGTGTGGCGGCTCAGGGAGCAAATTGAGCAGTGACTGTTGTTGCCTAGGTGCTGCTGGGCCACCAGATTAGGTGTCTTATGGCAGGCAGACAAACTTGCCTGGGACTCACCCGCATCTTATGCATTGTTTGTGCAAGAAGGAAGGTGCAACTGGGTTGGGTTCGCGAGGAAGGAGGTAGCTGAATCCTGCAGTGACTCAAGACATCGAACCAATGCCGATCTGTGTTTGGCATCCGAGCCCAATATGAGAGAATGGATGTGTCCCTACTTGGTACTTTGCATCAGTGCTTGAATCCAGGTCTCCACGGTACGCACGTATCCTCCTGATTGGAGCCAAAGCCACCCAAGTACCAGCGGCGTGCAACCAACTCCTGGGGAGACATCAGCGCGCGTCTTCTTGAGATACTACCCTTGATACCAACATAAGGTATCTAGATACCAAGGCATCTATCTACCTAGGTAGGTATCTCAGGCAAACAGACGAATTGTTCAGGTCTGGCGGCTAGTTGGTCGGTTTCTGCTGCATGGGCAACTCCCGTTCTCCTCCGTCAAGGCACACAAAGCTCTATTTTAGTACGCAGAGCAGGGCTCGCGGGGTCCGCTCTATTTGGTGTTTTAGATACCTAATATTGTACCTAGATTCAGACCTGTCCAGATCGGGTAAGCCGAGCTTCGTGCAAAAGGTCATGGATGCTAGCGGCCATCCGAGACGCTTATCCAGTCGGCGGCGCAGACTGGACGTAGGTAGCCTGATTGATGCTACGCGAGGCGCAGGGGCCGCCCGGATAGCGGATACTGGCATGGGAAGATCTCACGAGTAGATCAGCGATCAACTGTGCTACTCGCCGCTGTCACAACGTGGCGTCAGGCCCTACTAGACATGTGTGCAAGGACAGGTTCTGAACTCATCTCCTCATCAACCGAACCGACGGTGCCCGCTGTGCCGCCGTTGAGGTGGTGGGGTCGCGCAACCGGTTAATTAACCTAAATTCTCGGAAAACGGCGATGCAACGCGAAAACGTGGCAGATACCCGCACCCCCAAGTCAGTCGGAGTACGTACACTGTGCCATGGATCAATCGTATTGCGCAACAGCAGCCTTGTGTTCAGAAATAATACGGAGGCAAAGTCGGGCGATCGACCGACGAGGCTCTGGGCTGCGATGTTTCGACCCGCAAGGTGTCTGTCCCAAGTGAGTGTCGGCTTGCTTTCCATGACAATCGAGCCAGTTGCTGAGAGACATCCATTTAAAACCATTGAGTTCGGGATAATGACTGCCACGTGCGCACGTCCCCGCTTATTTGCCCACAGTCGACCCGTCAAGGTCTGTTCACATGGCCGGGCTTGCAAAGTGCCGTGAGCCTCAACCAGGCCATGTCCGGTCGACCTGTGGTTCGAGTGGGCTGATCAAGCTGGACGCAAGTCCATGTGCACAGCAAGTATGTATGACAACGCTCCACCGGCGCCCCGGAACCACATTTCGGGCTGAGGGAACATTCTGCGAGACCGGCGGTGAGAAAACTCTCGAGACACTCCAATCCGTTCAGCACATCGGTTCTCTCTGCGTGAAACAGGGCGAGATCCAGTAATCGACAGCTTGACTCGACAGTCGAAGTTGAATCCCGGGAAGCAAGCAGCACAACTTCATCGCAGTGCTTGAAACAACCCTGGGCCAGGCAGTGGTATTTGCAGCGTTCCTGGCTATCAGCCCAACATCATTTTTGCCGAGACCTGAAAAACATGATGCCTCCTGGAATGCGGAAGTCTGTGGCCACCTCAGGTACCCGCAGTGTAGGGCTGGTGTTCTTCGTCTTCTTTGCGGTCTCTCCTTGTACTATTGAAGCCCCAGATAGAACAATATATCAGCAGTAGTAAAAAGAAAAAAAAATCGCGTACCTTTGATCTGGGGCGTTCGGAGAAGGAAGCGCACTTTGTCACCAGACAAAGCAGCGTGATCCGGCCCAGCAGGGGTCGTGGTTGGGTGTGACGAAGGGCCAGCGCCGCGGCTGGGGCTTGTCCACCAGCGAGGAGCCCCTGAGCCCCGCTTTTCGGTGCTCAGCGTTGGACTGCAGCGGCCTGGCCGCACCAACTGCAGCCATCCCACATGGGCATCCTGCTGCAGACTCGTGGCCCGCTCCCTCCCGTTCCACTGCCTGACAGCCTGTGCCACTTCCCGTCATCATTTCCATTCCGTCCACTTCGTCAATGCATGGACTCCATCCCACCCTTTTTTGTCCCAGAGCTTGTTCATTCCATCCCAAACGTGATATCGGCAACAATCGAATCTGGCCTCTGCCGAATCCCACTCCATACGACAACTGAGCGACCCCCTGCCTCGTTTGGCGCCTGATTCGAGCGAGCGAAATTGACGTCCCCGGCCGACGTTGCTCTCGTCGTCCCTGTCTCGCCGACCAGCGTTTCAAGTTACAACAGCGTCATCCGCCACGCTCTCCGCCGTACATCATAAACAAAATCAGCACATAAGAACAAAGGGAGCGGATACGCGCTCGTACCATCCACCATGCCTGCCTCCCTGGATTCCTCGCGCCCCATCATGGCTCCGTCGGTACGTCGCTCGCCTTTTTTCCCTCCTTCCTGCACCCGACACACCAGTTTTCGACTCGCCGCAATCCTCTAGCACGCTCTCAACCGACCAACCCGCTAACCAACCACTCGTGCGCTTCCCCCCCCGTTCAGAACCGCGCCTCCGTCCGGTACAGCGCTTACAGCATGAACGCGCCGTCCATCACGCCGACCATGGTCAGCACCGACAGCGTGACGGCCGAGATCCGCCCCATCGTCGACGGGCTCGAGCGGCTTAAGAACCCGCGCCTGGCCGACCAGCGCGTGTGCCTGAGCGAGGAGAAGGCGGCCAACTTCGCCAAGCTCGCCCTGAGCGCCAAGCTCGAGCGCGCCCTCGGCCGGCGCATGACGGGCCAGGACGCCGTCATGCGCCCGCGCAAGCCGTCGGTCGTCGAGGTCACCAACGAGAAGAAGGCGTGAATTGAATGGAGTGGTTAGGATGAACCAGTCTGAGTCGAGAGCGAACGCGGGAACGAACGAGAATTTGAACGGGACCCCGAAACCGAGTGGCAGAGGGAGAGCATGGGCTCCGATCGGGGACTTGGGTGCGGAGTGGGCGATATCTGCATGCCGGGGAGGGACGTCAGACACCCTTGACGTTTCGTAAATCATTGATCGGGGAACGGAATGGTGGTGTATTTGTTCACCACTGGTTATCTTGGTTTTTCCCTTGCTTGGCTTCTCTTGTTCCTAGTTTTGGCATCGGTGTATTTGCATTGTTTTCTTTTGTTCCAGCGGGCACCACGAGGATGACACCGTCTATACTGCCATGGGCAATTGAGAGCTGAGGATATTCTATCTGATGGGATTACGGGCACTTGACGGAAAGATTGGGAGCGACGGATGGGACGCCCAGTCGGGCCGTAAATTTCCTTTGCTTACCACTATACAGCTGGGAATGTGATTTCAAGATACAAGATGGCGTAATCTGCAAAGTCCAAGTCGAAACATCACTCCCCAATGGAGTGTTGCCTTCAACGGGCGAGACTCGTCGGTATATTCAGTCTCCATTATGCGATGACCCCCTAACGCCGAACATGAACGTCGCATAGCCCATGAGGATTCGAAAACAAACACATACACTCACCCTCACCCTCACTAGCTTTCCCATGCGCCGTCGCTGCAACCTGTGCCCCGATTGTACTCACACCCGTCCCTGTGAGCCCTCACGCATCCCTCTTCCCCTTCTCCTCCTCCAATTTCCCGTCCACCTCCCGCAACAGCTCAATCAGCTCCTTCTCCTCCCCCTCAAACTCCAGCCCGCGCGCCACCCACTCCCGCGCCTCAGCCAACCGGCCCATCTCGACCAAACACCTGCCCCTTCGGAACCAAGCCTTAGCATTGCCCTGTCTCTTCGCCTCAACGCTCGCCTCAGCGTCCGCCGCCGCCTCGGGCCACGCGCCGAGCTGCATGTACGCCTGGGCGCGGTTGCTGTACAGCGCGTGGACCTCCTCGCGCACCAGCTGGCTGGGCTCCCACGCGGGGCGGGTCAGGGCCATCTGCAGGCCGAGCGTGTAGAACTTGGCGGCCTCGGCATAGCGCTGCTTGCGGTACTCGGCGTTGCCGCTCTCGCGCAGCTTGGCCAGGTTGGCGCTGCGCTTCGGGTTGACGGGCACCGGCGGCGGCGGCACCATGTGCGGCGCCTCGAGCGCGTGCAGCGACCGGTGCAGCGCGTTGAGCGCCGCCAGCTCGGCCTCGAGCGCCTTGGCCGTGGTCGTCGTCGCCGCTACGGCGCCCGGGTGCGTCGCGCTGATTGCCTTGGACTTTGGGTCGATCTGCAGCGGGATGAAGTCGAAGGATTCTAGGTCCGACATCGCGCCGGTAGTGTGGTTGGTCGTGGAGGGGGCAGTGCGCGGTCAGGCTTCGGGTGGATCAGAAAGCAGACAGGCGAAGATGCCGCCAGCTCGTTGTGGAGGCGATACGTGTTTTGCCGTGTAGATGGTCGCGGGCGACGATTCCGGAGTTTTCGATCGTACGGTGGTGTAGGCAAGGGCCGCCCGTGATTACGTCCAGCGCGGGAAGGGAGATTAGGTTCGCTCGGTTTGCGAGTTTTCGTGGTTGAGCTGCTGGGCGTAGAATTTCGGCGGCGCTTCCAGGGTGCAAGTTCAGGTTGCCAGAAAAGGACAGCTGTACGGAGGCTGCGGCCAAAAGTCATTCCACTGCGTGGCTTGCTGGGGACCCCTGACAACGTGCGATTTGTGAACC
>JAMAKO010000139.1:0-36076 GCA_023628555.1 Chaetomiaceae sp. R4402
CCGTGTCCAAATTTCCATACAGCCCTTACCAGTGCGCCGCTCGCTTATATGCGCCGCTCGCATATGAAATACGTTAGTTCGGGATGAGGTAACATGGCTCGCGGCATACAGAGCTTGTTATTTCATATTTAATAACGTTGTAACGCGGTTCACACCCAAGAGGATGGTGCACGCCTTACCAGTGATCCTCTTGGGTGCACCATCCTCTTGAGAGTGAACTATAGTACGTTACTTTTATCCTCATATCTCTGCCCTTGTAGCCTCAGCATCGGATTACGGGACGGTCCGGCTCTGGCAAGGGGCCTCTAGCTGCTGTATCCAGGAGCTCAAAGGCCATAGCAGCTTAGTCAATACCGTCGTGTTCTCCCCGACGACCACTCAGGTAGCCTCGGCATCCGACGATCAGATCGTCCGGCTCTGGGAAGCGGCTTCTGGCCGCTGCACGCAGACACTTAATGCGGGCACTTGGTGTCTGGCATTGCGTTTGACTCTGCGAATGGTCTTCTCCACGCAAACATCGGATGCATTGACGTTATGCAATAGGGGAGGCCATCCTTGGAGACGTCGACGCATCTCATCAGTCCGTCGTATCGGAGCAACACCAGGCTCCAGAACAGGTTGTGGCCGGCCTGAGCTTGGACGGTGCCTGGGTCACACTTGTTGGTCGAGGCATTGTGTGGCTTCCCCCCGAGTTTCGGCCATCTGCGTCGGCCTTTCTGGGCAGGACGGTCGCACTTGGCAGTGGATAGGGCACGGTCGCGATTATCGGCTTCTCCGCAGATACGCCACCAGTTAGCACTCTACCCAAGTAGTCTTGTAAAACTCTTTTGCTTTACTGTACTTTCCCACAGCATACAGTATAGTTTTACTGGAACCCTGAACTACCGAGATCTGTGCTATATCGATCTTCTTTACGTCTTTTGAGGCAGTTGGTGGAAGATTTTGTCTTTTCCAGATGCCTGGTGCGGCGCGCGGCGCTTCAGACGTCATCGACGTCATGAGAGGCGATTCGGCGTCCCCAGCAATGGGGTATCGCCGCCCCCAGCGCAAGAGGGTGAAAACGACGAGGGCGATGGAATCGATGCAACAACAAAAGTGTTGTGGGTGACCACGTGACTCCGTGGTCCTCCTCTTCTCTTCCAGACAGCCGCCTGCCCTGGGCTCTCCTCTCCTCAGACAACCAACAACCAACCAACACACACACATACCACAGCTGGCGTGCCGATGCTCCTCTGTGTGTGTGTCCCCACAAAAAGAGAATGATATGGATTGGGAGGAAGAAAACGGCAGTGAGAAAACATTGAGAAACCATAAAAACCGTACAACCCGGGCCGTAGCGGCCGAGAGAGCAGGAGAGGGAGCCCAAGGCCAAGAGCAAGCCGCGGACCGCAACTTCGAAAACAGATTGGACATTATCAAAATGGAGTTTCAGCGTCAATTCGATAAGCTCAGGGATCATATGGCAGAAGAGATGGCCAAAATGACGGCTAAGTTGACCGAAGACCTGTTGCAAGCGCGAGAGCAGCTTGCGCAAGCCCACCGCGAGCTCGAGGACACCAGACTGCAGCTCCATGCCATGAACGAGGCTCAGGAAGCCCCTCTGGTTCGGCCTGCGTATGCGGACGTTGCCCGACGTACACCTCCAACCAGCGTTCCAAGCCTGGCATCCTCCACCAGTCGGACCACGACGCCAGAGCCAGTGTTCTGCACGGTAGACATGACTATGGTACCGCAGGAACACCTCGAACAGGCTACACCGGTGGCCCTCCGCAAGCTCATTGAGAACGAGATGCGAGCGCCGGGAGACCAACCCAAGTGGCGTTGTCTTGCCGTCACCAGAGACAGGGGAAGCATCAACCGCCTTAGAATTATTGGTAGGAACGAAGCGGAAGTTAAGAAAATCAAGGACATCATCGAAGCAAAGAAGGCGCCGGATGCATAGGTCCTACGAGACCAGCTGTACCTAGTCAAAGTTGACAATGTCAACCGTACGGCGGTTCTCGACCCCGAAGGCAAGGTCCTCCCCGGAGCGGCGGAAACCCTGGGCTGAGAGAACGACGTGCATATCGCCAAGTTGGCTTGGTTGACTCGGAAGGACACTGCGAAAGCGTATGGATCGATGGTGGTATATGTCACCAAAGCTAGCGACGCTAAGAGGCTCATCAGGGAGGGCTGCTTCTACGCAAGGGGCGAATCGGGATACACGGGAATATTCGAACGCCGGCCGCGGCCAGACCAGTGCTACAACTGCCAGTTGATCGGCCACAAAGCTTTGCAGTGCAGGAACCCGCAAGTGTGTGGAAAGTGCGCCAATGAGGGCCACCGTCACAGCGAATGCTCAGCAGTTATAACGAAGTGCGTCTTGTGCGGAGGACCCCACGAATCGTTCAGCAAAAATTGCCGGAAGCTCTATCCATCTCGTCATGAGTACGACATTCCGGATCATCCAATTGAACGTTCGAAAGCAAGGGGAGGTGCATGACAGCTTGATGGACGACGTGGCAATCCAGGACGCTGCCATTATAGCCATTCAGGAACCCCAGGCGAGGAAGATCCTATGACGGCTCCCGACAACCCCGATGGATCATCACAGACGGAGCAAGATGGTCCCGTGTGCGTGGAAAGAAGGTAGATGGGCTATCCGGAGCATGCTCTTGGTGAACAAAACCGTGGAAGCAGAGCGATTGGCGAACGAAGGAAACAAGGAGGCGACGCCTCGCCAATGCATCGACCTAGACGACAGCATGCCTTAGCAGATGACCTGGTCCTCGCTACCCTGCGGGTCTACATTCTCGCTCCTTGTAGTACCCTTCCGTTGGCGTTTGGTATATCGTGCTCAACCGGTCACACCTAATCTTGGCTCTCCACCACAGCTCCCGCAACAAGACAACGTTGGTATTGACTCGCATTTAACAGACCAAGTACTCGAGAGCATCTCTTCAATCAAAGTGGACTAAGAAGGAATGAAGTCTTTAACTAGATCAAATGCCGGCGAAGCGGGGTAAGCGAGTCACGTGCAGGTATCTACCTGACGGCAAAGATCACCGCCGTCACAAACAGCCTCTGTATGAACGATCATATTAAGAACGAAAGAAAAGAGGAACAAAACTAAGAAGAACAAAAAAGGGGCTCCACGCGCCTACTGCTTGCAGTCGGCCACCCACCGACCTTCTTCTTCTCACAAGAGGAGAAAGGAGACAATCATTTCGATGTGGGGCTTCTAACATTTAGGCAAGCAACTGTTGCGACGCAAGCCGATTGGGGTGGTTATCGGCGAGAATCTGATTGCGAATAGCGATCACGAGCAGCGCCACGGCCTCTTTGACCTGGCCGTTCGCTCGGCAGTTTCCTGCGAGCTCGTGCTGCAACATGAGGCAAGAAGGGTGGTCTCGGCGAGGGTTTTCGTTTGAATGGCGACGACCCGCTCGAGCAGCGCGACGGCCTCTTTGACTTTGCCGTTCGCTCGGCAGGCTATAGAGAGCGTGTGCTGCGACGCGAGCCGCGAGGGGTGGTTTTGAGTGACGGTTTTGGCCTGAATGGCGACCTGCTCGACCAGCCGACGGCCTCTCTGACCTGGCCGTTAACTCGGTAGGCAAGAGCGAGCGCACGCTGCGACGCCAGCCGAGAGGGCTGGTCTTCCGCGAAATGACGGCTCTCCATTGACAAGCTTCTTTCAAACTCTCCTAGCCACCAAGAGCTCCTAGAATTTGTGTAACTTAATCGCTTTGTATGGTGCCTCTGTCAAACCATTTGCTCCTTCCAGCGCCCACCTCAACAAGGAATTTCTTTCACGAGCCCTCATATGAACCCACCCAGGTTTTTCCTCCATTCCAAACTAGGCATCTTCCCAATTTTGGCCGATTCGCCCTGTGATGAACGCAGTACCTTAGGCACGCTGGTCTTTTCGTACAAAGCCGCCTTTCTCTCGTCCACTCTCTTTCCTCCCCACGGTCTCTTTCTTCTTCGCAACTTAGCATTCGCAAGCGGTCGAGCGTCACGACTTTCCCAAGCAATCGCCTCGGTCCCCAATCGCACATTCTACCGATTCGACCCGTTTCCAACCAGTCAAAGTTTCAGCGTACAACCCGCAATCGTCGTACCGTCAGGCTCGCACTATTGCCGTGCCGCCACCTGTGCAGTCGCGATGGCTGCCCCGCTCATTGGTGTATGTAAACCCACCCATCTCTCGTTCAGCACTAACAATGCGCACTAGATGGGCCGCAGCGAGTTCGAGCGCATTCAGAACAAGGCGAAGCACCAGCTCGACGACGAAACGAACCATACGGCGTGCGACATAGAGACCATGGCGCTTCAGATCGCATGGCTCAATTGGCGTTATCGCGACAAGAGTGTGTATTTCGCACTGCTCGACGCGCCAGGCATGGATATCGTGGCTTTTCCGCCTCCCAACGTGGGAGAGGGCTTCCTCTTCTATCGGCACCAGAACGGCATATGGTCGGTGGCCCACATCACTCGCCACGAGCCTAAAGACGAAGTCCTGATGTTCGACGGCATCAGCAGTCTGGCCCCTCCTGCGCACGAAGACGAGGAGTGGCGCATCCAAGACGACAAGCAGAGAAATAAGCGGATTGCTTGTCTTACTGACGTGGTCAAGACATGGCTGGAGGGTATGAGCAGGTGCATCAACATTCCCTTTTGGGATAGCGGCAAGTTCAGCGACAGAGACAGCACGCTCTCGGGAACGCTGTGCCTCGCATGGGCGGAGGCAAGGCTTAACCAGTGGCCTATGTACCTGACGTGGCAGGAGGAGAGGATGGAGGCGGCTTGGGTGCCCACTGCGGACGACTGCAACGAGGATGCGAAGATGAGCGAGGACGGCGAGGGCGTCTGCCACTGGAAGCATGTCCTCTGGCTGCGCGCGGACAAAGCCCGGTTCGAGGATCTTTGTACGGAAAAATGAATATGGCAGAGACGTGACAGGGAGATAAACGTGATAAAAATCTAGAGAGGACCGGAGGACAAGGAAACAAGTCCGTTTGCTCTCCGAACTCGAAATCTTCTATTGCGAGGCGAGGCTGATTTGTATTTGGACTCTCCCTTAGGGCTTTGCTGATCTCATGCCGGACATGAAGAGGACAACACAGTCCCACTTGGAATCAAGCCACACTCAAACTCGACTGGCGTGTGATTCAATCGCCGCCAGATAAACTGACAAGCCGGGGCTTTTGGGAACGGCAAAAGGGAGTTGTCATTTGGACCGAGACGCGTTGCCGCGATTTCTTGGGTGCGCGTCGCGTTCGTAATGGCCGACCCGAGACTCCGCTGCTGGTGGTCTCTCTGAAGAAAACGGGGCCAGAGCCATCACCAATCAATCCGTATACTGCAGCGGCTGACGCGGTGTGCCAAGAGCTTACAGTTTGTGTATATCTGATTTACTAGAAAGGACCCTCGTTCCAGTTCATCCAAGGTTTATCCACCCATCATTCAGCCAGCTCTAACGACCACAGCAGCCCCGCCTCCGTGCAGACTCGTCGGTGTCGATTGCTTGGTCTTTGTTGGTCCAGCGAGAAACCGAGGGCTTAGCGCGAGCGCAACATGCTCGTTATGGGACCATAAGGCGTGTCGACTTGGCCAACAGCTTCGAATCCGAACTTGGAATACAATCTAACTCCAGCCGGTAAGGCCAAGACATAACCATACCGGTCATGATGGTCCATATCTTCACAAATGCGTTGCATTAAGACAGAGCCGAATCCCTGGCATTGGTATTCCAGACAGATGGACATTATCGTTATTCCTGCGGCATAAATTAGCGGTGTAAAGTTATACAAAGTCGGAGCCAGTTGTAACTGTGACGGCGCCTGCCGTCGGAGTGCATGGCGCCTGCCGTCGGAGTGCACGTGCCCCACCTGCTCTGGCATTTAACCTCTTCTTCGCGAGGGCTCTTCCAGCTTCTCTTCCTTTTCTCCCCATCTTGTGATTTTAGACAATGAAGTAGTACTTGGAGTGCCCTCGTGCCTCGCCTGTGTATTGCTCGGTCGTCACAGTAACGTACGGCATACATTGTCAAGATGCCCAATAGCCCTATGCCGCTGGTTCTTTAAGGCTGCCGACACTCTTGACCACGCAGACACATCTAGCGTCTCAGGGAGCCAGTGCTCAGATCTTTGCTCGTTGCTGACCTTCGCTAATTCCACGGGGGTCTCGGTTCTGTTTGAATTCGCTGGCTCTCCCTGACATCGTTCCACAACTCCAAGAGAGATTCGCCAGGAGAAGAGACAGAGTTGGGGTCTCGCCGCAAGATTTCTGCGCGAAGGTGATGTTCGGCAGAGATAGGGTCTTCGAACTCGTCTGTTAGGTCGATGATCCGATCCACCTCCCCCTGCTTTTCCAAAGTTACAGTATCTCCTCCCTATAGCTGGTTATGCCGGTTGAAATCTCTAGTAATCACTACGTCTACTGTTGTACCCGCGTGTCGTCTTGTATCGGTGATTATCTTGCGTAAATCGTTGCAAACACTTTGTAGCGCCTGAGGATCCTGCTTTGGTATATAGACGGACACAACCAAGACTCGCCGATCAGGAAGCCTTAGGATAGCTGCTGTGACGACCGAGCAATACACAGGCGAGGCACGAGGGCACTCCAAGTACTACTTCATTGTCTAAAATCACAAGATGGGGAGAAAAGGAAGAGAAGCTGGAAGAGCCCTCGCGAAGAAGAGGTTAAATGCCAGAGCAGGTGGGGCACGTGCACTCCGACGGCAGGCGCCGTCACACCATCCAGGAGCCTCAAGCTCAGAGGATTCACAGGGGGACTCCTAACTACCCCTATAGGACACCATAAGTGGATTAAGATGGTTCCCTCGACTTAGAGGGAAGGCAGATGGGCAGTTCGAAGCATACTCTGGGTAAACAAGGACGTAGAGGCGGAACAGGTAAAGCCACCTCGAAAAAGTTGGTTCACACTTAAAGTCTAGAACCTCTACTATTCAAATATATATAACTTGAGCATTACGCAACCAAATATAACTATACTCCTATCTAAATGAAGGCATTTAACATCGCTACTATTGAACTGGTGGTTGAACCCTCAACACACCAAACCACCCTTAACAGGATGGAGTATGTAACGCATGGGAGGAGTGAGCCGTCCGGACGGACGAATGGACAAACGCAGCTACAGTTGTAACGGTCCCAACGAGTGTATTGCAACTAGCTGGTGACGACTCTACGAGCATACTAAACTTAAATAAGAAAAGGAAAAGAAACAGAAAGACAGCTCCCCCGTAATGCCCTCCATATGGTCGGAGCAATAACCTTCAATCAGAGTCAGGATGCGTTCAGCATGACGTCGGCTTGCCAAGATCGGACGGCTGTGTCTGCGTCTGTGTGTCCGGCTTGGCCGAGTGTCTCCGAGGCCGTCAACGGGGCCCAGCCCGTTACACCCTGTACTACTACTATCCGGCTGTATTTCCTGTACTCCCTCCCTACCTACGGCCTTCTGGCCCAGTTGATCCTTTGTATCTTATATTGCTAGCGATCCTCCAAGCTGTCTGCGAGTTCTTTTGGCTCTCTAGCGCTTACTAAGTGCCTCGTTGGCCTTGCGGAGCGAAGAGACCTCTGACTCAAGGATAGCCTAGCCGAGGGCATTGGCGCTCTAGATAACCGTTGCCCATTCGCGGTTGCTAGGCTGAGCTAGCTTTGCCTTGCTACGGCTATCCGAGGTTGTAACAACCATGCCCGCGAAGATGATGCCCATCATGAACCCTGTCTCGTCGAAGTTGTAGATATCGTTATCCACAATGCCGTACTTGGCCTTAACGTTCCATACAAGGGTAAACCACTCGCCAATAACCTTTGAATCTTCGTACCTAGCCCTTTAGTAGTCGTATCAATGCGACCAACGTGTACGGAGGGCTGGCTGGCGTTTGACGAAGTTGTGTGCCTAGCGCTTGCCGATAGGGGTCGCGTCGCGTAGGCGTAGTAGCTGGTTGGCCATATCTTCTACACCACCGAGTCTAGGTGGAAATGCGCGTTCAGATAACTCAATCACATATTGAACTATCGTCTGCTCCTCTAAATCCGTTATTTTACGTAAGTTGGCTAGAATATCGCGTCGCGCAAGCTTTCCAGCGCGTCGGTCACGGAGGGTTGAAGATGCGACGTTGTAGAGCTTCGCGACCGCTTCAAGTTTCAATGCTCTGTTATTTCGAAGAGCTTCAAGTGCCAAATCTATTCTGGCTTCCTTTGAAGGAGGAGACATATTGTATTGTGGTTGAAAAAACAGTGTTGGGTATAGAGGGGATGACGCGTGGAGAAAGCCACGGCTCGCTTGTACCCACGGCTCGCTTATCAAATACGTTAGTGATTTTAAAGGGTATTTATAGCGGGTCGTCCCCCAACATCTCGACCATTGCAACTCCTCTTTCTTACCAACAGTCAAACTTCATTCAACTTTTGACGTACGTGCCTCTTTCCTCGCAGAATATCTCTTCTTCTTACAAACCAACAGCCCTCGGCCCTTTGGCGATATCTATTTTTACGCCGCTTCCAACTGCGAAAACTAAATGCAATTATGCAATTGCTGGCCGCAACATATGGCCGAAGAAGCAGACTTCCCAACGGCGTGCGAACAAGCCGATCTCGAGACTATCGCGCGCCTGTTCGAAGATCGTGGAAAGTCATCTACCCGAGATGAAGGGTGGGATGAGGACTTGCAAAGCGGCCTTTTTTATGCAGCGCACGGTGGCCGGACCGAAGTGGTCGAATTCCTATTGTCGCACGGCGTCAAAGCGTCTGTTCACATCGTTATAGCAGCTACCAGGCACTTACCCGTATTTCAAATGCTTGTGGAGCACGGTCTCGATATGAACTCGCCCGAGTTTAGAGCTGCTCCTCTTAGGCAAGTACATGCCCCGCAATTCTGGGTATATACTAGCTAACCTTTGCGCAGAATGGCTGTCGCAAGGCATGATGTTCTCGAGTGGATGTTGGAGCACGGTGCGGATCCGAACATCAAAGACGAGCGAGGAACGCCGTTGACCACTGCCATTGTCCGGGACGATGTAGTCGCGGCGCGGATGCTGTTGGATCACGGTACAACCGCTGAGCTACACCTGATCTACCGAGCCATCGACGCCAACAAAGGGTTGGATCTGATTAGCGAGGAGATGCTGCGACTCCTCATTGCGGCGGGAGTGGATATTGACTACATCGTGCCAGGGAAAGGCACAGCCCTGCACTACGCCGCATGGCTATGCAACAAGGAAAAGGTGCAGATGCTCCTTCGTCTCGGCGCTAGTCCTAACATTATCTTCTACGACAAACTTGGCCACTTTAGAGATGGTGAAGAGGGTCTATGCATGTTTAAGGAGGACGACGCTATAACACCGGCCGACATTGCTAAGAAGTTGGGGGAATATGATATCTATGAAATCCTTAGGGCGGCTGCAGCTAAGTATAACTAGGACTTGCTTCCCGTTTCCTGCAATGCATTAACGTATTTTATAAGCGAGTGAGCTACATAAGCGAGTGAGCCACTTTTTCGACGCGACGCGACCCTCTACCTTTAACACCTCAATTAGCTATAACAAGCTATGCCTTTTCCACTACCTGAAGCTAGGGTAAGCTTGGCACTTGAAGCCCTGTAGAATGACGAGAATTTAAGTATATGGGCTACGGCTAAGATCTATAACATTGACCGGACGACTCTCTTACGTCGACGCGCTGGCAAGCCTGCACGACGCGATACTACGCCCAAGTCGCGCCGGCTTACCGATTCCGAAGAGCAGGCGATAGTAGAGTATATGCTTGACGTAGTTGAACGCGCCTTTCCACCGAGACTAGGTGGTGTGGAAGATATGGCCAACCAACTACTACGCCTACGCGACGCGCCCCCTGTTGGCAAGCTCTAGATACGCAACTTCGTTAAACGCTAGCCAGCCCTCCGTACGCGTTAGTCGCGTCGATACAACTATCAGAGAGCTAACTACGAGGAACTAAAGGTCATTAGCGAGTGGTTTGCCCTTATACGGAACGTCAAGGCCAAGTATAGCATTGTGGATGATGATATCTAAGTCGAGTACCCCCCATTCCGATCACCCCACATTCCGGACACTTGGCAAATCTTGGCCCTCGAACCCACCCATCTTCTTCAACTCCATATATTGCAGTCTATTCAACCCACCACAATACAGGAAGCATCTGATTCGGAGCTTTCTGACCCGCTCTCTTCAGCTACGGAGTCCTCAATACGGCCTACCTCCATCTGGGCTCGGTGGACTTGTTCAATTGTGGCGAACTGCTTGTTGGGCTCCGGAACCACCTTCCTTTTCGACGACCGGGCTACCTCCAATTGAGCCTTCAGAGCTTCGTTTTCCTGTCGTAGCCGAGCCAATTGAAAGTCCTTTTCAAAGGCCTTCTCAACCTTCCTGAATAAGAGCCGCCGTGTAGAAAGATCTTGCCGTCGGATAGCTAGGTTGGTAAGGTGACCCCGAAGGTCTGTCTTCTTGCGTGGATTCTGAAATTCGACCTCCTTAGCTGTAGTCGCAAGCTGGCTAGCTAGCCTAGATGCCGGGGTCTGTGGCAGGAGTAGTGGAACGTCTTCGTCAAGCGCCTGGTTCGAGTTTTCGAGCAAGAGACGGCTCATTAGAGGTTTGGCCATACTGACAGGCCATAACCCAGCTGCCCTCCACCTAGCTTTGATATTGTGAGCCGTAATTGCCTCCCTACGGGCCAACACGATACACTTCAACATCATCTGCTTGCCCAAGACCGTAGAATCTGACCAGCTAGTCATCTTGTTGAGGAGCTTGCGGTAGGTGTGCTTCAGGGGTGAGAAGGCCGATAGATCTAAGGGCTGGAGAACGTGGGAGGTGTGGGCTGGTAAAAAGAGTAGCTGGATGTTGTTGCTGAAGCACTCCCACATAAACTCTGTTGTTGTGTGGCTGTCATGGCCGTCCAAGACCAAGAGCCGCCTCTGCGACGGATCCTGTGGCCGGTCTTAGGGATATACAGCCGTTGAAGCGATTCCAACGCAACTACCCTGTTTACCCAGCCTTTCTCGGTTGCAGTGAATAGCCAGTCCTTTAATTCGTCTTTGTCGATAGGAAACCACTGCTGCTGAACACTCTTGCCTTTGAAAATGACAGCTGGTGGGAGTGCTACCCCTGTTGCCGAGACACACTCCAAGAAGGAGGTCCAGGCGCGCGAGCTAGGCACTTTCCTCTGTACTGCGCGTGTCTGGGCACTCCCAACTACCAAGCCGTTGGTACCCTGGCCTTCTATAAGGCCAAACTCGTTAAAGTTATGGCGGTTGGCGGGCAAGATGTCCTTGGTGGCCGGGATATTCAAGAGTGGGAACCAACTGCGGATAACCGAGTCAGTGGCGCCGTTGATGCGGGCTGAGTCGATCTTACGGCCTCTCTGGGTCTTGATGACTGGGTTCCTGCAGATAAATCCTCTCATCCAGCTCTTCCCGACGATCTTTCCAGGCACTCCTTGTGCCTCAAGAACCCGGCTAGCGAACTCCCGGATCTGGGCATGGGTTGGTGGGACACCCAGAGCGACCTGGGTTAAGACCCATCGCGTAAGATGAGCTTCTCGTACGCGGCTAAGGGTCTGTTGCGGTTCGGCCGCAGTTGTATGGGTCTGGGTGCCAGAGAGGCGGTCACAAAGAGTAGAGCGTGGGATGCCGAACTCCTGGGAGATACTTCGTATTGAACAGCCACCGCGCTGGTATTCCAGGACCGCTTCTTGCAAATCTTGCTCCGAGTAAGCCATCTTGAACTGATGATCATACAGTCAAAATTTGAAGCCGTTCGACCAAAGGTTGGGTGAGTGGTGGTAAGTGAAGTGGTTGGGTTGAAAAGGCGGTGTAGGCTTACAAAGTGTCCGGAATGTGGGGTGTCCGGAATGGGGGGTACTCGACTTATAGACTAACTCGCTAAGAGTATAATGGCTGTGATGTACTAGATGGCTCTTCTTACTATAGAGGTATCTTCGCTCCGCAAGGCTAACGAGGCACTGAGCAAGCGTAAGAAAGCTAAAAGAACACGTATATAGCTTGGAGGATCACTTACTCTACAAGCCGCAATGGATTTACTAGGCCCAGGAGCCGTGGGTGGGGAGGTAGTGCAGGAAATGCAGCCGGAGAGTAGTGGTGCAAGGGGGGGTTCGTACGAGGGTTCGGTGCTGTAGTGTGTGCGGCAAGCCTGGCTAGAATGCCCGCACTTGCTAAGAGGTTGCAAAAGCATCTCATTCATCCGTTTCTGATATAATTGTAGTTGGTTGATAGTTTGTTGTATTGCAATGGAGGATGGTATACAAAGGGTGGTAGAAGGTGGCTCACTCGCTTATATAGCTCACTCGCTTATAAAATACGTTACTTTCTTAAACATCAGCCCCTATCATCAACACGCTCTTTGCAGCTTTGCTCTATGCTTGTGTCGGTGCCATACCACAGTGACTCCGTGCATTATAGCCCGCAACAGCATCTTTGCACTCTTCTTAGCCTGGTAGGCCGTCTAACTTCTCCCTCTCATTAACGCCGATTCGGTCCTCGACTTTGAAAACACCGACTAATATGATGCCAAGGTAAGAGACCCTCCGGGACATGACTGGCGACATGTACATAGTGCAGGTCTAACATGTCATCTCAGACCCCGCCCCCTTCCCTTGCCGGCAAAACTGTCTAGATGTCATCGAAAGGTGGCACAGACATCACCATGGCCCTGTCACCTGATATGCAGGCTCAAGTGAAGGACACACTAGGCAAATGTCAAAGCTGGGACAATGCTTGCTTTCAGGCCCTAACCAGCTTGATGCATTCATCAGACATCGAGATCGACGGAGGGATCGAGAAGCGAGGATTTACACAACTTCTGTCGAAGATGTTCAAGTCCATCGGCGCCGAGTTCACCCTATTTGCCTCTATGCTGATTGCAATGTGGCAGGGTAATAATGACCCCCAGCCACCCAAGCTGGACACAATGTGGCAGTTCCCTGGCGATCGTGCTAGTTAGGCGGGCTCGGTCGTCAACGGCGTTCCCTTGACGCTCTTAGCAGGTGGATCGTCCGTTGCGGTTGTTACTCCAACTACACCCCCGTCCTTAGTAACTGGGTGAGTTATTTTTGGCAAACATTTCCTTCTTGGCAACAGACTATTTTATCGAACTATAAGAACCCAGGATTTTGCCCTAGCCAGGATTGCAGCTAAAACGTGGGGCCCAAGCCTCGCCCGGGCCCGAGAGGTATATACCAAGTGCATTCGCAGTGCTATAGCCTACGGAGCCTCTAGCTACCACCAGCCAACGGCACCCGGGGGGGCTAGCAAGCCTAAGGGGCTTGCAAAGGCACTATCGAAAGCCCAGAACAGGAGCCTTCGTATAGTGGTAGGGGCCTATAAAACAGCCCCCACTAGGTGCTTGGAAACAGAGGCTTGAATGCCACCACTTGACCTCTACCGCAACAAACGGCTTGCCGCTTCGAAGCCCGGCTACGCAAGAAGGCCCTACAAGTGGGCGCTAGGGGCGAAAGAACCACCGCAGGACACTTGATTACAGAAGCTTGCAACAAGATCTACTACATGTTCAGAAGGAAGAAAAGGGGCCCAGGGCGGGGGCCTAGGCAAGGCCCACAAGGCCCAACAACCACTGAACAAGCCACTATACTAGTGGGCCAGTGGGCCGATCAGAGGTGGAAAACAGGGGAGAGGAAAAACAGGAAGTTGAACACCAACGAGGTGGTCGAACTAGCCTGGCAGGCCCGGTGGGAGCATCACAGAGCCAACCAACAAGGTACTAGCAGTAGGAGGATGGCCGACGAAGACCCCCCAATGTCAGGGGCTCGGGCTTTGCCCGAGCTGGTACTTGCGGGCCAGTGCCCGGATGTGGGGGGCTCCTGCCCGTCTCCGGCTCGGCTCCGGGAAGGAGCCAGCTTGCACGCCCTCCTCCAAAAGGGTTCGCCCCGGACGGGGCACTGCAACTCTCCTTTCTCTTCCTCAGATCGTTTCAATAAAACTCTGCACGCCTATCTGCAGTTGCCATAGGGCCAGTGCATAACATATTTTATCTAACTATAGATACTAGCTCCATCACTCCCGGTGTTACCTACATTAGCATCGCAATATCAGGCTGGCAACCTGGAGACTACGTGACTAACTTAGACCCCAGCCTAGCCTCACGGCTAGACGAAATCGTTAGGCGGTTCACGCATTGCGACGAAGGATCAAAGCTCGATTCGGCAAGCGCCAAACGAGCCGGCAACCCGTACAGCGGTACTGTCTGTGGCGCCATTGGTGGCCTAACTGAGGCAGCCCGCGGAGGTCCCGCCCATGACTTTGCCCTCATCGGCGCCCCTCAGATCCCTTTCACGGGCCAAGAGATTACGGCCGCCACTCAGGCCGTCATCAACTTTGCTACTGACTATACGGCGCTCCTCGAAGTGACCCCTGAGAGGGCTGCAGCCCTGGCAACGATCATGTTGGCCCTGGCTATCAACTCCCTGAATAATAAACAGGCGATTGCCGCGACGAACGTGATCCACCTAGACGAGACAATTACTTCGGCACCCAGCAGCACCTCCGCCTCGTCGTGCACCGCTTGTCTAGCATCATACAGCGAGGTCGGCGCTATGTTCTTCTCCTGCGAGACGTCGTGTGGTCCCGCCACTGTGTGTCCCACATCCACGAGCAGCAACGAGGTCGTTACCACCACTACTAAGGCCTATGATGGCCCTGCTACTGTTAAAGCAACAGCGACATCCACTTCTATACCAATATCTACCTGTGCAATGGATAAACCCGCCGTCGTCCTAGGTTCCATCTTCGCTGGTTCCTAGTATAACGTTGTGGATCATTTCTTTAACGAGGTCGCTAAGAAACTAGAGGATATACTATTCTAGACTATTGATATCTATAGAAACCAGATCAAGCTGAAGCGTCGGGCAGTCGAAGCACGCAGTCCACCCGTCACACCGGATACATACAAGGACTACCAGGTGGCGCTAGTCTGGACCCCCGATCTCGACCTTGCATTTAGCACCGGTGACTGTCTCAAGGGGTGTAAGGAAGCCTTTTAGTCTATTGCGGAGGGACCATGTAAGCTTCGCGCCCTTTGCCCAAGAGAAGTCAAGACCCCACAAAGATACTAACTGCAAGACATTCAGGCGGGTCGACTGGCGGCGACCAGAACGTTATGGCCGAACACGGCTCCTGGGACGTAAAGTGCGGCACCTACAACTGGTCCATCAACAAACCCTCCGGCACCGATACGCCTCCTGCGCCTTCACACGTGCCTCTCGCAGTGGGAAGCCAGAGTTGCTTTACGGAGTCAAACTTCCCAGGCCATGCAGACGTGAACACAAGAGATGTGTCTTATGGAGCGGTTTTTGCCTGCAGAGAGGTGCCCGAGACAATGAACGCCTAGAGTCCCCGGTGGACGCCGCCGCAACAGCTGTACGGGAATGGGTACAAGCTGAACTTCGCCGTCGAGTGGAAGGCCGGGTGCGTCACGGATGCGGAAGAGATAAATGTCCGAGACCCGTTGGGCGGGGGTTATAACTTGTGCTATTTCTTGCTGCTTAATGATTGGAAGAATTGTAACAATGCTGGTGTGGGAGGGTCGATTGAGATGGGGTGTTTGAGTTATGAGTTTCAGCCGGGGTAGAGAGAAAGATATGGGAGAGAGGGGAGGTAATGGGGGGTGGAAGGGGGAAGTTATAGTATATTTTGTGTGTTGATGAGCTTGAATGGCAGTTAGGGTTGAATGAGTGAGACAGTTTTAGCTTGAAAGTTGTTTAGAAGCGTTGGATATTAGATTTAGTACTGTTGTATAGTTATGTTGAACCATGGGACTCTGGCCCGCATGTCAATGTGTACCCTCCTACTAACCAGTCTAATCCCGTCAGAGCGGATGAATTAGCCCTAAGCATTAGAAGACTTCCTGACGGTGGGCAGGTATGCAGGCCTTGCGAGACGGATACGCAGTTGATATGGTCTATAAAGACCACGTCAACGTGCCTGCCCAGATGAAGCGCCACCGCTGATCACGCGTTTCACGGCGATGGTGCCAAGGTGATGCTTGCCAATCGAGACATCAAGGCGGGCGAGGAAATCACCGTTTCCTACATTGCGCATTTCCTCCCTCGCTTGCTCCGACAGCTCTCTCTAAGAGAGGGGTGGAGCTTCGCCTGCCAGTGTCCAGTGTGCGATCTCAGCCATCCTTCCAGTCACTCTCACGAACAACGCCTCGAAGATCACTATCGGCTCTGCCAAGATTCGTGCATGGATGTCGACGGTCAGTTGAGACCCGGTGGAACATGGTCATACGCGGCGCTCGAGCGGGCGGCAGAGAGAGCGCAGAAACGGATTGAGCTGCTCGCTGAACACCACGCCCTACGAAATTTCTCTCGGCAGGCGTACATGCCCCTGAATCTGATTCTGACGCCCAGTGTGCTGACTGTGCGTAGATATCTGGGAGCTTTCGATATCGCTCTTGCACAGTACAAAATGAAGCGACTCAGATCGAAGCTCGGGGATGCTGTCAAGCTCTTGGAGCTGGTTATCGAGGCAGACAAGATTTATTACGGCGCCACTGGCGCTGTTACCCAAGAAGACAAAAGACTCTACAGCAGGCTTCAGAGGGGTGACATCCCAGGGATATGATTACCCTAGATTTTCTCGGGAATTCACAGCTAAAGTCATCTCAGGCTGCGAAACTGCCTTCAACTTCTAGACGTCTATCAAACAAGCGACCTCATCGCTGAGTGTGATTGTTCTCGATAGGAGTGCATGCACATTCCGAGCCAGTCATTGCTGTGCAGCAGGTTGCGGGCTGTGATGGAGTTGTTGGCCGGGGGAATGGATGTGGTTGTCCAGGGGTCCGCTCAGTGGTTTCGTCAGGGGCAGGGAGTTGGCCGAGGGTGGTCGAGCCCGCTGCGGCCCGTGCCGGGCACGCATGTCTGCCTCACTCTTCGATCTACATACACTACGTGGCCCAGCCCAGCCAGGGAAATCTTTCATGAGACAACAACCTGTAGAATCCATTCACTCTAAACGTGTATTTGCTTCATCCCCCGCGCAGTAGTTCAAGATTTGCAACCCCGATCGTCGCGTGAGCCATTTCTAGCTACCCGTGGCGCCCTGTCCCCCCTCCCCCCCCCCCACTGCCCCACCTTTCGCCCGACAACCAAGCGGCCACATCACCCAAACGGCCACCTTTTTCAACCTCCTCCCCGCCAAATCCCAGCCAACCACAGGAGTTATAGCACGCCCAATCTGGAGGCGACAGACACAACCAAGCAGGGTGTACCACAATCGCCAGAGCCCTAACTACGGAGGATTGCAATAGCAGCCTTCAAACTCTTCACCTCTAGGCCCAGCCGCTCTCTCTCCACCATCACCGTCGCATCTTCCCCAGCAAAGGCCTGGAGCGTTTCATCTGACAGACCCAGAACCAGCTTCGGATCAAAAAGCCGGAGCGGGCTGCCCTCGCTGTCCAGGAGGAAGTGATAGACGACGTACTGGCAGACGAGGTCGACAAAACGCTTATGCGATATATCGTATAGTAGCGAGCGAAATCGCCTTCCGCCTTAGATACGTTGCCCCGAGGTTGCTTCAAACTCAACGCTCGGTCTATGAGCCACTTTTGACGTCATGAATCCTTGTCATGTGAGCCCTGCTTGTACCTCGCTGAAAAAGTACATACAATGTGGGCCAGATCTGGCCAGCTTGCTCATCGCCCCGCTAGTGCCATTTCCCTCTAAGCTCATCCACCATTTAAGTTCAAACAGTCTTACTACGCAGTCACCGTGGTCAAGCGTGTCAAGTTATAGCTCCTGGACCGAGGACCTACTCGCATATATTCAAACTCAACATCCGTAAGTCACGGCGTTGCAGGGTCGCACGAAGTAGGTAGATAGAGAGCATAGGCAACTAGTCAGCAACCAATTGAGC
Source organism: Chaetomiaceae sp. R4402 (assembly GCA_023628555.1). Taxonomy (NCBI): domain Eukaryota; kingdom Fungi; phylum Ascomycota; class Sordariomycetes; order Sordariales; family Chaetomiaceae; species Chaetomiaceae sp. R4402. The sequence goes on from JAMAKO010000139.1 coordinate 17,914, forward strand.
GTAACATTAAATGGTATGATGTTGTCTCTGTAACGGGCTGGGCCCCGTTGACGGCCTCGGAGACACTCGGCCAAGCCGGACACACAGACGCAGACACAGCCGTCCGATCTTGGCAAGCCGACGTCATGCTGAACGCATCCTGACTCTGATTGAAGGTTATTGCTCCGACCATATGGAGGGCATTACGGGGGAGCTGTCTTTCTGTTTCTTTTCCTTTTCTTATTTAAGTTTAGTATGCTCGTAGAGTCGTCACCAGCTAGTTGCAATACACTCGTTGGGACCGTTACAGTCTCGATGTCTTGCAGCCAAGGCCTTAAATCACGGCGAGCACCTGAGACCCCAATTCCATGCGTAGGCCGAGTTCAACTGGTACAGTATAAGCCGGGTCCGCCTGTCTGCATATATAAAAGGAGGCCCTTAATAGTAATACCATAAAGCGTTCACATTCCTTAGACCGTTATAATGCCAAACAGACTCCTAGCTTTGCGGAAACACGTCGAAAGTGCTAGAACTTAACTCAAGAAGCTATAAATTTCTCGGTCCTCCCACACCTTTCTTGTGGCACACTATTCAAAGAAAAATAAGAGACAAAGAGCGAGGAGTTAGAAGGAACCCAGATATCGAAAGGCGGAAGAATACTACTGTCCCTGCAACAGAATCGGATTCTTATCCGAGAACGTGAAGAACAAGACGCGGCCTGAAGGACAGCCGATTAGCACAGCCGTTCCTAATATAGCTGAAGATGACGGCCGATACTCGGACGGCAGCCACAACAGGTTTTCTCCTTGATATGTGATCCAGGTACCGTTGCTGCTTAAGCCATATCCAACAGTGATTGGTAGTAAACGATCAGCAGAACCAGAGCCTAGAACTGTAGGAATTGTGGGAGTCCGTATGTCGAATGTGCCAAAATGAGTATGCAAAAGGTCCGAGTCAAATTTATGAAAATGGAGACCAAAGACTCGACCAATCTCGAGCATCGACACGCACTGGCCGGTCGCCGGATCCCAGATCTTGATTGTCTTGTCGTCTGACGCGGACGCGAGACGGGTCGCATCGTGCGACCAGGCCACCGAGTTGACCGGCTCGCTATGGGCCTCGAGCGTCGACATGCACTGGCCGGTCGCTGGATCCCAGATCTTGACTGTCGTGTCGCCTGACGCTGACGCGAGCCGCGTCGCATCGTGCGACCAGGCCACGAAGTTGACAGAGTCGATATGGCCCTCGAGCGTCGACACGCATTCGCCGGTTGCCGGATCCCAGATCTTGATTGTCATATCGCATTTGCCGGTTGCTAGATCCCAGATCTTCACTGGCCTATCCCCCCACGTATCCTGGATCTTCACTACCCTATACCCCGACGGATCCCAGATCTTAATTCTTATATTCCCTGACGCCGACGCAAGTCGGGTCGCATCGTGCGACCAGGCTACTGAGTTGACCGACTCGCTATGGGCCTCGAGCGTCGATACACACTGGCCGGTCGCCGGATCCCAGATCTTCACTGTCTTATCGTCCGAGGCTGACGCGAGCCGAGCCGCATCGTGCGACCAGGCTACTGACCTAATCGACCCGCTATGGCCCTCGAGCGTCGATACGCACTGGCCGGTTGCCGGATCCCAGATCTTGACTGTCATATCAGTCGACGCCGACGCGAGCCGGGTCGCATCTTGCGACCAGGCTACTGAATTGACCCAGCCACTATGGCTCCCTAGCGCCGATTTACACTGGCCAGTCACCGGATCCCAGATCTTAACTGTCTTATCGATCGACGCCGACGCGAGCCGGGTTGCATTGTGCGACCAGGCTACTGACCTAACTGTCCTGCTATGGCCCTCAAGTGTCGACACGCATTCGCCGGTTGCCGAATCCCAGATCTTCAATGTCATATTGACCAATACTAGCGCAAGCCGGGTCGCATCGTGCGACCAGGCTACTGAGTTGACCGACTCGCTATGGGCCTCGAGCGTCGATACACACTGGCCGGTCGCCGGATCCCAGATCTTCACTGTCTTATCGTCCGAGGCTGACGCGAGCCGAGCCGCATCGTGCGACCAGGCTACTGACCTAATCGACCCGCTATGGCCCTCAAGTGTCGACACGCATTCGCCGGTTGCCGGATCCCAGATCTTAATTATTTTGTCGTCTGACGCCGACGCGAGCCGGATCGCATCGTGCGACCAGGATATTGAGATAATCCAGTCACTGTAGCCCTCGAACGTCGACACGCACTTGCCGGTCGCCGGATCCCAGATCTTAACTGTCTTGTCGTCTGACGCCGACGCGAGCCGGGTTGCATCGTGCGACCAGGCTACTGACCTAATCGACCCACTATGGCCCTCAAGCGTCGATACGAACTGGCCGGTCACCGGATCCCAGATCTTCACTGTCTTATCATCTGACGCCGACGCGAGCCGAGCCGCACTGTGCGACCAGGCTACTTCATTGACCGGCTCGCTATGGCCCTCAAGTGTCGATATGCATTCGCCGGTTGCCGGATCCCAGATCTTGACTGTCTTATCGGTCGACGCCGACGCGAGCCGGGTCGTATCGTGCGACCAGGCTACTGACCTAACCGACCGGCTATGGCCCTCGAGCGTTTGTAGGCATGCACTCCAACTGTCCGCCATGGTTGGTTTTTGAATGGTCCATTTAGGCTCCTCAATTTTGAACTGATTCCTCGTCATACTGCGGGCCGGGCTGAATACAAGTGCGGAAGCGTATACCTGAAGAGGGCTATTCTCAATTGCCCACTTGTGGTAGAGGATAAACCGACATGCATCTCGGACTCGATCGATGAGACGTGATGTCTGTTTTCCTACCTACCGAAATGTTAGCGTAGCTCCTACACCGCATCACAGAAAGCTAACCTCAAACAAACGCTCAAGGCATAGCATCGAAGCTACTCCTCCTGATATGCTCTTCTGAAGGCCAAGAGCCTCGAGCCAGTGGAGGTAGTTCTGGCGTAGAAAGGCATCGATCGATCCGCCATCTTGGAGGTCCATACTTGCGTTCTTCCCGGGATCACAATCACGCAGATGGTCAATCCAGTATACGCACGAGTATCGAACTGCGGCTAGCGGATCTGGATCGGGTGGTCTGACTTTGTCGATGGAGAATCCAGGAGCGCCAAGGTTGTAGATATCGCGTCGCAATGTTTCCCGCATGACTCGAAGCGATCTCGAGAAGATGGTACGGTGTATGTCTTCTATCCCAGAAGGGAAGACCTCCACACGTGCCTGTTTGAGCAAAAAGTCCTTGGCGGACTGATGGACGAAAAAGATAGTACGTTCGCGAAGCGTCAAAAAAGAGCCGCAAAGCCCTATAATCTCTGCTAGAGATTCGTGATCGCCAGAAACGCCGTCGAGCGAATCGATGAGGGCCGTCAGTTCGTCCAGTGTGATAGGCCGGTAAACGACCGAGACGATAGCGAGGATGTCTTTGCAGAGCGCAGCATCTTCGGAGTCGCGGATCTGGTCCATCATCCGTCTATAGAGTGCATCGAGCCCAGGCGGAAACGCCATCAACTTCGTTTGCATTTTCCATCCCGGGGTCTTGGAGAGCTCTTGGCAGACCAAGGCCACCCAGAGGAAGGTGCCGTGTGCGTTCGCAGACAAGTAGCGCTCGACAGCGTCCCGCGTATCATGGCTGTATTTATTTCGCTTTGCCAAACCCTCCACCTTGAACTGGACGTACGTGGAGACAGCTGCGGAGACAGACTCTTCATTCAACTCAAGAGACAGCCTGACTATCTGCGTCGCAAAGTCAAGGTCCTTCTCGATGCTCGGCCAGTTGCGACTGGATACGATCCACTTGACACTCGGGTATGTTGGCGACTTCTGTGCGACAAGGTCAAGAAGCAGGCCCAGGTCTTGAGTGCACTCGTCGAGTGCGTCAATAATTAGGTATGCTCTCCATAAACGCGGGTCGTCAAGAATGCTGGTGAAGATCTTCGACAATGCCACCCATGAATTCGGCCCTTCGAAGCGCTGTTTCCCAAAACCATTGCAGCTTTCGCGCAGGTGCGAAATGAGCGCCGGCTGCTGGGTCACAAGCATGTAGATCAGCCCACGTAGGACCGCTGTAGCGTTGTTGATGCGAGCGTCCGTGGCCTGACAGAAGAAGAACGAAACGTTGGCCGTGGGCGCGGTGGTCTTGACCAGCTCATCGATGATTCCGCAGAGCAACATCGTTTTGCCTTTGCCAGGATCGCCTCGAATCCAGAGCAACTGGCCGTGTCCGTCGTCGCGCCATCGTTGGAAATCGACATGGCTGAGGACCCAGTGGTACGAATCTCTGAGGAGGCCACCCTTATCCAGCTCGATACGGGCTTTGTCGTCGCGAGGATTGCTTGCCTGCAGCGCTTCTAGGCAGGCTCGAGTGTCGCCATCAGACATGCGTCGCTCCATCTTTTGTGCAATGTCCCGATGGTCTCGAGAAACGCCAAGGAGCTCCTCCACTTTGCCGAAAAGATTGTCGAGAGTTTTCCGGGAATGCTCTGCTTCCCGAGCCAGTTTCTTCATCTCCTGGAGGCTTGTCCCAGATATGACCGTCTCAACCTTCGAAACGAGTTCTTTTTCACTGTCCTTGATGCCCCGCAGCTGCTTCTCCCAACCGTCGTAGTTGATGGTTCCTCGGAAGAAGTTCTTAGTGCGACTGCGATAGAACCGGATGACGCTCTGTACCTGGAAGTCGATGATGAGCTTATACAGGCCCATTAGACGATCAGTAAGATCGGCCTTTAGATCGGCCTTCATACCCTCGGGCAACAGAACCGACTCCATAGCGACATAGTAGCGCATCTGTGACGTGACATATGTGAATCCATCCTGGTTGGCAGCTTCGGCAGCAGTCGAGTTTGTCAGAAGCGGGAGGACAAGAGAGACGCCTGCCATAACAATGGATGCATACGGAAGGTCCTTGACGGCAGCCTTGATTAAGTCTTCTGCCCACTCCGCAACACCGGCGACATGTGCCACGACATCGTGCAGGACAATCTCGTGTCCTAACAGCGTCGTGCTGATCTGTCTTTGTTTCATATGCTCTAGGCCAAGCTCTGTTATCCTCTTCAGTTTCTCTCGGCGTGCAACCGGGTCTTGAGGAATGTGATCCGTGGCCTGGCCGTTCGGTGCCGGTAGCGTGTGGGTCTGGGCTATGTTGCCTTACGTCAATATTCAAGAAAGCAACTACGTCGGATGGTGCACTTACCCCTCGCAAGCGCCTTAGACAAGAGATCCTCATACGCAGCGACGCGTTCGGGTTCTTCATTCCGAAGCGCATCATATGCTCTATCCCAGAGAGAACCGCCCGCCAATTCCTCTTTTGTGTCTGCTGTTTCGTCGCATGCCGCTATTTGGGGTATCTCTGGAGTCTTGTCGCCATTGTTTGTGAGCGACGTGTGCAATGCTGTGTTCGAAGGTGTTGGCGGAACTGTCGGAGGAAGGAGGGTTGAGGCATCTGCTGTCGATCGTTGGGCTGGAGGAGCTGTCGTGGTCGATGGGGCAGCATGCTCAGGACAGAGAACGGCGTTCCCTAAGCTTGTCAGCAAGTAGAGTGAACGTCTGTCGTGTTTAGTACCTTGTGAAGATTCCGCTGAGGAAGCAATCGCACTCTCCTGGGGAGAGGCATCCAGTGTCTTGGATTTTGCGGATTTTCGTCGGCGAAATGCGAGTCGTTCCAGCCACCTTTTTCCAAATGAATCGCCGGCCATGGCCTCCGTGAGTTCTGTATCTCCTTCAAAGGGCAGAGTTGTTCTCTGCTGCCCGATTGATCGTACGGGGATGTTCCTGGTTGATTTTTATCGTCGTCCGTTGAGGGGTTTAAACGGGAGCATGGGTGGACCTTGCATAGCCAATAGATTCAGGTCAGCGAGGTACAAGCGGGGTCCTATTGCGAGGAATCACAGTGCCAAAAATGGCTTATGGGATCGTGCGCTGATAATTCAGTGACATGTCTGGGGCGGAAGGCGATTTCGCGAGCGACTGTAGTAGCTCCGCAGGATGTTCATGCACGTCCTTGCACACGTGGTCACGTTGCCCGACTTGGTCAGGACTGCTTGGTTCAGCGCGGTTTTGAACAGCCAATAGCCGCGCGTGTTACCGTGCTGAAGCGCCGTCGCGGTCTCCTTGATGCGCACTTGGAAGCGGTCGCCGCGCGCTTGGTCGAGTCGGTCCGAGAAGTAGTTGTTCAGCGTAACTGGCTTGCTGTTGCACTCGACTTCGAGGAGGAAGTTGGCGTGATCCATGGCCTTGGTGTATGCCCTCTGCAGCTTCTCGAGGAGGAGGACGTCCCAAAGCTCAGTTCGCGTTCTCTCATCCGGGCAGAGTCCCCGTGGTGAGTCCTGTGGCGGATGAGCCTGATGAAGCTGCACCTCTTTGAGCCTAATCGGACAGGGTGTCGAGGACTCGCAAGCTGGGACGGCCCGCCCTTTTCCGGGGGGGCTGCTGAAGCGTCGGCCGAGACCGATGGAGCCACGGATTGATGCGATGGTGTTCGTCGCAGCACAAGGCTAACGAGCGCCAAAACATGCTGCGGTGAAGCCTGAGGGAGCCATCATAAGGCCTAGATTCTCTACCCAGCGGGCGCAACTGTGTGGATCACACAGGCATCAACCCTGCCTTTGCCAGAGCCGGAAACTGGCTTTACAGGACTCTACCAGGTAGGGATCCACTTTCGCCGAGCCGAAAACGGAGTTTCGCCATGCAGTTAAAAACGTCGCGGCAATTCCGACTCTGGAAATCGCGGCCCTGTCTTGCCGTTTTCAGCGACTGCCCCTTCGGGAAATTCTCGGCACAGCCCCACACCCGCTGCTTCTCCTGCACACTTAAGAGGACCAAAGTCCCACACCCCTCCTCATGTACCGTTTTCTCCCACTGCATGTATCTTTTTCATGCACGGTCTTGGAGCTCCACCCACCCTTCAAAGCACATCGCAGCAAAGGAAACATCTAAGACTCTCAACACAAGCGCATTCCTATCCTCGTGAGGTTTGTTTTGATCATTTTTTCTTCAAGCCTTCTACTCAATGTGGACATTCGCAGGCAAGTGTTTTTAAACCACCTCACTAAGCGGCGCTCAGAATTATCCTTACCCACCTCGCTGAGGACTATGCGCTACCCCACGAGGCCGTCTCCTAACAAGCCCAAGTCACGTCGAGACCCGTCATTGCACTGCGACGCAATTGGCAATATGGATTTGTCAGTGGGATTAATGGGACCGCAGGACATGCAACTTCCAGTTGTGGTAATTGGGGCGAGTTGACCGTCCGCGTCATGCGATTCAGGGATAGAGCGGCGTGCCAACAGCCACTCGAATTGCTTGACTGGGAATGACCGACAGACCTGGTTAGGCAGCAGCAGGCTTTTCGGAGATGAAGGCGAAGTTCGGTTAGGGCGCTCGCTGGCGACGAACCGGGTGACCACGGCTGCTCGACTCGGCACGACGACCACGGCTAACGGCACGCAGAAACGACGCCATATCTACACAGCCGCGTCGACAATCAGCGGTTTTGACGAGAGGCTGTGCAAATCTGACATCGATATGATCATGCAGAGCAGGACGAGACCCGGCCCCTCAGCATCTCAACCAAGTGCTCTGCCGCTTTTGGGCGGCAGGGCGTGTCGGACGCACCTCAGACCTGCAGAAGCTCCTTTGTTGTGGCTCCTGATCGACCACCGCATACACTAGATGTCAACCATGTCCTCAGCCATCGCAACGCCAGACCGCGGTGATGCGGTCGAACTCGGCCTTGGGCCGGGCTACGTCTGCTCCTTCGCGGACAAGACAGTCAGCCGCAACCAAACCACTCCCCTCCCTGGTTTGTTTATCGCTAACTGTGCGCACTCTATGACGATTCGGGAAGGCGCTAAACGGAACCGACAGAAGCTGCCTGGGCATCGTCATCAACCTCCATACATCGACGAATCGCAGTGCTGACGGAATTGTTCCCTCATGTCCGCGGCTTGAGTCAGACCGACTCTTCAGCTGATGCAGCCGCCCAGGGGAGGTAGGGAGGGTGGAGATGCTATCAGGGGCTCTGCACTAGGCTCAACACTACCCCTTAGCCGGTGTCTTATGTGCCCGATAGAGGAGAAAAGGGGGAGGGGGGTGGAGGCGTTGATGCCGCCAATGGACAAGGGGTTTCTGTGATGTTGGTGGCTGTGTAGGATCTTGCAGGCCGACTTGGCAAGCAACGGCCTCGTTGTCGAGATTCGAACGTGTCGGACGAAGGAGGGCTGGCTCGGAGCTAACAGGGATCCTTTGAGATAATCCTGGCGGTGACGAGGAGAGGCGGGAAGGACGGTCTGCACCGCTTGGAACTGTGACAGCAGAGTGGTAGAAGAGCATGCTAGCGGCACCACTAGGCTCGGGCGACCGGGTCTGCGGAGGATACATGACAAGGCAGGCCAGCTGCGCACAGCCATTGGCGGATCATGGAAAACACATGTCTCCTACGTACGCTGCTCCCAGCCGGTCTATTTAATCCTCTTCCTTGCCGTTGGCAGTTGATTGTTACGTAGCAAACACTTTCGACCTTTTTGCCACAATGGCTCCTTTGACGTTCAGGCCCTAGGATCCTTCCCAATTGCAGAAGGCAAGCAGGAAACCTGCACCCTCCACCTCAACTCGCAAGAAGATGCCTCATGATATCGCGGTGCCACGGCCGAATGGTGATGGCAGGGACAAACCTCGCCCAGCAGGTACGTTCACGAAAATACTGCACGGCTGGACCCTCTGCTTACCTGTCCTTAGTGCAACAAACATACGACCTCCCCGAGCAATCTCTCGACTTGGGCGATATGAACGATGCGGAAGATGGCGCAATGATCTACTCCATGTTAGACCACCTTGCCGGATCTCCCGGCGCCCAAGACAACGAGCCTTTACATTTACGCGATGGCGCCAGCGTTGTTGCACAGAGTACCGGCCACTGGCAGTTCGCTCCAGAATTAGAGCACGAGCTTCAACCACAAGGGAGAACACCTTCGACGGTACAGCTACGCCTTCCGGCAAGCAGCCTCAGAGAGGAGGACATGGATCAATCATGCCTACCACTCTGGTCCAATAAGCGTCCTATCTAAGTGATGGGCGACAACGGCGCAAAGGTGCCTTGCGACTCAGCAACAGGAAGCAGAGAGGGTGTTGAGCAGAGTGCGGGTGGACGAACTAGCGAATCGGCGGTCATCACGGAGCCTACAAGTACCACTGCCGACACATCTCGGTTTCCAGCTGGTGCCGCCAGTGGCCCTCTTCCAGTTGCTGGGTTGGCTTCAGTTCCTAACCCGGGCATCACAACGGTAACCGGCACGCCTCCTCTTTCCTCGCCTCATTCCTCCTCAGCCTGCATAGAGTTGTCCAACACCAACACCAACAGCTTTGGCAGTGTGCCCGACGGTGAGAGCCGCCAATAGTCCCAGAAGGCAGGGCATGTCAAATACAATCCAGGGAGATGAGGGACACTTACACAACGAGTTTTCTCTCAGCTGGTCGGACATGGATTGCCAAGACGAAGGCCACTCGAATCCGCCCGCTTTGCCGAGCCGCTATTAGTACTGTCCGACGCCCAAGAAATAGCCGCCTCGAGACGCTACCGCCGCCCAAAGCGCATTACGACGCCACTAGGAGCCGGCAGATCTTACTCCTTTGATAGCGAGCTAAGTGGAAAGCCGGGGCCCGATCGCGAGGCAGCACCCCCTCAGAGCATGCAAGACAACGACAGGGGCAAAAGGCTCGGCCGCCTCCGTCAGCGTGGATGTAAACGTACACGCTTCGTCGAAGGGCATCTTCAAGCGAGACAACTCTCGGATATCGACAGAGATAGCAATCACGAGCGGGCCGTGAAACGGAGGCGATCTGCCGAAAAACAGACGACCACTGTACGAAGGAGCTCCCGCCTTTGGCGCGGCTCTACGCAACAACCTCGCGAAGGTTTAGCGACCGCCAGCCCACAGACGACCATGCTTGGGATCAGGGTTCAAAGCGATGTACCGACTGGTTCTGAAGGCGTAGAGGCAACCGCATCTTCGTCGCCTGCTGAGGAGTGCACACGGCAGGCCAACCGCTGCTACGCCTGTGGGCTCTCACCACCACTCCTACTAGGAGTGTCGAAGAAGGCCCTGGCATTAGGCGGCTTGGATAGCCTGCTTGAAGGCCCAGAGACCGAGCTTTTGCCAAGTCAATTGGCTATCCTCGTTATGCGGTCCTGCTTCTCCCTTATCGAGAGCCATGTCTCGGGAGGGAAGGGGGGCGCAGTGACCCTACGAACCTCGTCGAACCATGTCGAGTCGGAGAGCGACAACCAGTCCGACGTGGCTTCGGATGATGAGAGCGCTGAAGATAGAGACTCTGACGGGACTATAACCGAAGGCGGCCTTAGCAGTGACGAGGCTGGAAGCGATGACGACCAGCGAGGACAGCGTCGTTGGTGGACACCACTAGATAAGGCGCGCTTGACGGCATATATGAAAGAGAATCTGTCGATAACGTCGATTGCGACTAGGTTGAATCGCTCTAAGTCTGCCATTGCGCAGCACTGGCGCATCATGTCGGCTTCCCAGGCACGCCGAGGCAGCCCATCTCCCTCTAAAGGAGGAGGCACTGAGCTGATGCACCACACTAGGCTCAAGACGACCGACCCCTCTCGAAGCAAGGCACGACAACCTTGTGATGACTCTCAGACGCTCTCAGTGGTTGACGATGAGGAAGAGTGGGAAGTAGAGCAGATTTGTGGCCATAGAAGGCTAAATGGTGGCTGCCTAGAACTCTATGTGGAGTGGAAAGGTGGAGACAAGACGTGGGAGCCTTACAAAAACGTGGCGAATACGAAGGCACTTGATGCTTATGAGCAACTCTATGGCCCGGTTACTATGGATACTGTAGATACTGCCTGATACTTTAACGGTACAACACGGCTCAGGGCTGACTTTAATGGCGACGCGATGTCTCTAAGGTTCTCGCTGTTTCAGAAAGAGGAGGCGTGATTCACAAAGCTGTCAGACCGCAGTCGTCCTTACTTCTTTATGAAGTTCATCCTTAACTAGATCCCGATGAGACCGAAATAGCTACTGAAATAAGTCAGTCCGAAGTTGTTACGCACGGAAATGCCTTTGCAGGCTATTCAGCGGTAATCATAAACTGGGCTTTGGTAACCACAGATCGGACCGACAGTCCCTCTGTGGTCGGTACTCAAGAACACTACCTGGAACGGAGGAGTAGCTGAGACTGGCTTTAAGGATCGAGCGGCTGTGAAGAAGATGGGGTCAACTGGTGGAAGAAGAGGTTGTGCAAGACATGGACCCTCGCAAGGGCTGAGCCGTAGTCTATTTAAGAGCCGTTTGTATGATATAAATGCAATAGCTGTGGCTATGAGAAGTTTCCTATAGCTGCAGAGGCATAATTATACTTCTGCAGCCTCATACCCATCAGAGAGTTGACTACTGTAAGGGGCTGAGCCTGGTGTAGGCCACCGCTTAGTGGTTGCGCTGGTAGGCATCCCCGTCTTTGCCTAGAAAAAATCTTGAAGTCCGGGAATTGTATAACCCGGAGCCGTTTCCGGCAAGAGCTAGAAATGGCTCCTCGAAGCATTCAATCCTACCCCAATTATCGTACGGCAGCAGAGTGGAAGCGTGCCTGATGGTGCAACCGTCAATTCTATGCAGGCGAAGACTGCGAGGAAGATGCGAGAGTTCAGGACCATGGAGAAATCTGGGAAGCAATTTCTAGCTTCAGCCAAAAGAGCAGTTTCCTGTACTACCCCTTGATGGCTAGGCGGGAGGCGGGCATGCCAGCCGGCTCCTCCCAGAGCTGGGCAGGAGCCATACCGGAGGCGGGCAGGAGCCCTCCACATCCGGGCATCGGCCCGCAAGTACCAGCCCGGGCAAAGCCCGAGCCCCTGACAGCCCTATAGGATCTCGACCCCTGGCGGGTGATGTTGCTAGTCTGGTATATCTATCTGAAGCCCTAAACGAGAGATCCTCCCTTCTAGGAGGAGCCCTACTAGGTAGCTATCTACCCTATAGAAGGATACATAATAGCCGAGACCGAGGCGCTTTACTCGTTCGATAAGGCTCTAAACTACGAGGTTCTTATACCGAGCAAGTATGTCGTCGTTAGTATGTGCCCTGTCCTCTCTTAGTACTCTAGCACTGACCATCGAAGCTTATAGCGACCGTGCCTTCACAGACGAAAGGAGGGCTTCGGTGATTCGTAACACCTCAGAGGATTAGCCCATTGAGTTTGTGGAGGCTGAATATCGACCGAGGAACAACGAGCATCGACCAAAGCATGGCCGTGGTCGACCGAGGCACGGCGAGGAGCAAACCAGGCATACGTCGCGTGTTGTGCCAACGCGCTTGAGAAGGAGAGATCGACCGGCGGATCGGATCCACAGTTGGAGCAGCAACGCTCCCCTCCATTGGTTTGAGCCTCATGGCGTTCAGGGCAGAGATCAGATGTAGAATTGGACACCAAAATTGCCTCTAATTAGAGCTAGCCTTTCTGTTACATAGCAGACTGTCAACGTAATATATTTGGCTTTTGCAGAACAAAAACGTGCCAACTATTCAAGGATCGACTAGGTTGCGAAAATCTAGCCACGCGCCAACGGTCTGCCAAGCGTTGACTCCCGGCGCCGCAATGTCAAGCGGCTGCAATCCTGGAAGATCCAGTCGTCGGCTTCGGAGAACCGTACTATGAACCAACCCGTGAGCGGCACAATCGCTCCCAACCAAAGCCATGCTAGATGCAGGGAGACGTATGTCTTAGCAGCTAGACATCTCGCCTTGTCCTCGAGGACCGTCTCCGCACTAGCCTTGTTTTGTTCGTCTGGATCCATAGACGCTGTGCTCGATAAGCTGCCGCACAATCTCGCTATGTCCTTCGTGAGAAGCGGCCTGCAGCGCGTTGCTGAAGTACCTGCCCTGCACGTTGACGTCGGCACCGTGCTCGAGCAGCTTCCGTACAATCTCTGCGTGTCCTCTATAAGAACCTGCCTGCAGCGCGTTGCCGTATTCCCCGCCCTGCGCGTTGACGTCGGCACCGTGCTCGAGCAGCTGCCGCACGATCTCAGCGTGTGCTCTGTAACAAGCGGCCTGCAGCGCGTTGCCGAATCGTCCGCCCTGCGCGTTAACATCGGCGCCGTGCTCGAGCAGCTGCCGCACAATCTCGGCGGTTCCTCCAATTCCTCCACAACAAGCGGCCTGCAGCGCGTTGCCGTATTCACCGCCCTGCACGTTGACATCGGCGCCGTGCTCGAGCAGCTGCCGCACAATCTCGCTGTGTCCTTCGTGAGAAGCGGCCTGCAGCGCGTTGCCGAAGTACCCGCCCTGCGCGTTGACATCGGCGCCGTGCTCGAGGAGCTGCTGCACGATCTCGGTGTGTTGTTTGTAAGAGGCGGCCTGCAGCGCGTTGCCGTATCGCCCGCCCTGCGCGTTGACGTTGGTGTTCCCTTCTGCTAGAACAACGATGACCAGCTTTTGATAACCAAGAAACGATAATATATAGAGGAGCCCTGTACCCATATTACGCTCCAAGGATAAAAAGTCAGAATGCTTGCTGCGAATATTAACGGTCAAGAGGAATGCCTTCCACCATCCAAGCCATACGTCTCGCGTTTGCAGCCAACGTACAATCTCCTCTCGCATTGCCCCCCCAGATAGCGTATGCTCTGCATGATCAAATACGTAGCCCGCTGCATACAGCAGGAAGGGATAACTGTCGCTCAACTGCCTCATATACTGCTTGCGTGTTGATGTAGTATCTACTTGCTTGATCTCGGACCAGCAGCGATTCCACAGCCGCCCGTGGCTGGCACTTATCGGGTCTGGCTGGAGCGTCTGATCCAGCGTCTGCAGTCTCTGGTTCCGAAGCAGAAAGTCGTTGACTGATTGATGAATGAACTGTACGGACGCCGTATCTCCTGTTCGCGCCTCAATCAGACCCTTGGACGAGGTGGTGATGCGCCTTTGGATGGTGTGGCCCGTGATCTTCGATCGGTCCCACGGCCCAGTGTACTCTGGAGCCGTTCCCGCTAGCACGGCGAAGAACAGCTCTTCGGGCTTCAGCGGCCGCCGACTGAGCAGTACCCACTGGAGCATGCGTATCGTCTCGGCTTTATACGGATCGTCTTTTCTCAAGAGATTGTTGAACACCTCCTCGAGACCGGCCGGCACCTCATCCAGCGCTTTGCGCATGGCTTCCAAACGGCCGTCGGCATAGGCTTTATTGAGCAGAGACACCACAATGACGACCCACATAAAGATGCCCCCTGCCTTCTCCCAGACCTTGGACTTGATGACGTCATCGTTTCCTTTTAGCTTTTGTGTGATATACATAGCGATGTCTCTCTCATGCTCTGCCCTCGCCTCCACGGTCAACTCCAACCTCTTGATCATGCTGACGTTGGGATAATGGCGGCTGGAGAGGCAGATCCTCAGCGTAACACCGGTTTGGACAGCATCGATGCTTAAGGATTCAAGAAAGCTGACAACATCTCGCACGTCTCGCTCGTCGCACTCGTCGAGCGCGTCGACAAGGAGGAGGAGGGGCTTCGGTGGCGGCTTATTGACTATCGAGCGTATGAAGTCCTCCAATTGTGCTCGTGGCCACGCCCACTCCCCTTCCTTGAATATCGTCTGCTTCTCGTAGATTGGGCGGAATCGTTCGTAGAGCGTGTCGTCCTTGTGGAGGAGCTGGCAAACGATTGACCGCAGCATGCCCAGGGGTGTCTTCTCCAGAATTTCGCCTCGAGCGTTAAAGAAATACGCCATGATGAGGTGGTCTCCAAAAACCTCCTCGCAGTGGCGCAGAGCATGCTTCATAAGCGTCGATTTGCCCGCGCCCGGCTTGCCCTTGATCCAGAGCACGCCATTGTGGGCTGGTAGGTCGGAGCGGTCGCGCCACTTCTGGAACTGGGCGGTGCGGAACAGCCAGTCGCATGTGCCTCGATAGGCAGAGGCTACGTCGTGTAGCCGAGCGTCGATGTCGCGGAAGCCGAGAGAGCGGAGGCAGCCTGTGCTCGTTAGTCGTCAATCTTGCGGCGGCAGCTTCTTTGGGCAAATAAGGTCTAGATGGAAGTGTAGGATAGACGTCGACAGAATGGCAGTACAAACCTGCTTTTTCCAAAATACGCGCAGTTGCCGCGTCGACCTCGAAGTCCTTGGGGCGAACTCCTGTCATTAATTAGCTACAAAGGATTGGCTACCGGCAAGAGCGCTCCTACCGAAGTATACGGAACCATGGATCGTAGCCCCGGGAAACTGGTTGCCGGGGCCCTCGCTCCTGTTCGCGACACCGCCAGGCGCGTTGATCTGGTCGCGGCCTGCGTTGTGAAAGGGCGCGCTCGAAGGATGCGATCGAGGCTCCTCCATTTTGTGGGGCAACGGTGCGGTAGCGTCCCCGCCCGCTCACGGGGCTTGACTTCCGACTTGCTGGGTAGTGGCAGGCCGCTGCGGACCTTCAGGCTTCCAGTTCGTAGTGTTTATCGTCGCGCCGAGACTACGAAAGACGTGCGGTGAACCCGATCGAGGTCATTGCAAGAGCAGGGCGGAGACCGGGCTGCCAAGGTCTCCCAATGCGAACGGAAGGACAATTCACGTGGCAGCCGGCTGCGCCTCTCAGATCGCTGCCTGCGGCAGACTCCGCTCAGGTGCATGAACTGAGGCGACTCCATGAAAACCCCGCTAACAGAGAGAGGTATGAGTTGGACTCGTCGAGGCTATCTATAGCTCGGCGACAAACCAGTCATTATTCCGCTACGCCACGAGCTACAGACTAGAGACAGGACAAGGTGCGACTCTACTAGTAGACTCGCTACGAAATTTGCATGACAGCTAACACGCCAGGCACATAGTTGAATTTCTAGTGTCGAATCTGCCTTTCTTCGGCCATGCGGGGACTACTATCGGGGCGGGGGAGGCGCAACACCCTGCCTGACCCGCTTGCTCTGCCCAACTCAGACTCCGACTCCGAGGAGTCGCCTATCGTTCTTTTCCCTGATGGAATCAAGGTTTTGTACGACGGCTCCGACGCCGCGGTCGACGTCTGCTTTGTCCACGGCCTAAACGGCAACCGCGAAAGCACCTGGACCGCCGACCGACAGTCCGCGCCCTGGCCTCGGACGCTCCTCCCATCCGAGCTTAAAGATGCCCGCATCCTCGTGTACGGCTACGATGCGCATGTCGTGCGAAAGGGCGTTGCCGCCTCAACCCGGCTGGTGGACCACGCTGCGAATCTTCTTGGCGACTTGACATCGGACAGGGCCCGCTGCGGCTCGTCGTCTCGTCCTCTCGTCTTCGTCGCCCACAGCTTGGGCGGCCTCGTCTGCAAGAAGGCCATCCTTCTCTCACAAAACAACCCCGAGCCTCATCTTCGCAGCATTTTCGATCACACCAAGGGCGTCATATTCATGGGCACCCCTCACAGGGGTTCTTGGCTGGCTTACTGGGCCGACTTGTCCGTCTCGGCTCTTGGCCTCGTCAAATCTGCGAACAAATCGCTGCTGACGACCCTGCAGCGAGATGATCAGCTCCTTGAGTCCATCCAACGCGACTTCTGGGCCATGGTGCGCGAACAACGTGAGGCTGGCAGGCCTCTTGAGGTCACATGCTTCTTTGAGGGGCTGCCTTCATCCGTCTTGGGGAGAGCCGTCACGGTCGTGTCCAAGGAGTCGGCCACCCTTGAGGGGTACAGTTCTTTCAGCATCCACGCCAACCATCGTGACATGGTGAAGTACGGCTCAGCCGAAGACAACGGATTTAAGAGGCTGCTCGGCGAGCTGATAAGATGGCGAGACCAGGCACGGGATTCGGCGGCCGGTCAGCCCCCGTTGACAGAAGCAGAAATCCAGGGGCCAGTTAGTTCAATGTTCTACAATTATGGCGGCGACCAAGTCAATGCACCTGGCGGTACTGTGAACATCAGTAGGGGCGGCGGCAACCACTTTCCTGGCGCTACTTTCTCGGGTCCGGTGCAGTTCGGCTAGCGCGTGCACTCGATGGTGTCGATGACGCTGCTATGAAACAGTTGGCAGATCAAATTCCTCATTGCCTTGCAATATCTTGCTATTTGGCCCGGCCGACTGTTCTTATCAAGACCGTTTCCCAGGCTGGTTCTTGCCCAGCACTCATAGACCGAGGGAATGTAGCGCTAGGAAACTGGGAGCCACGACCTCTATACAGTTCCCAATTTCGATTGTAAAGCCATAAACTCCGGAGACGCTTGCTGATATAGCATCGACCTTGAAGGCTTGTTTCAAGTGACCCAGCTAGCGACACCCGTCCGGCATCCAGCAACGCTATCTATTCGCTAATGCTTTGCGAGCCTTCTCAAGAACTTTCCTCATCCGCTCATACAGTCCGATATCTTCTCGCTTCCACTTCCGTATCGCATCAGGAGCGCGAGTCGCGTTTGATTGATTGTGGGGTGGCGGGTGACTTCAGACCCCTAACTGTACTAACGTTAACGTATTTGATAAGCGAGTCGTACATATAAGCGAGTCGTACAGTCTCCACCACAACGCGTCCTCCTTACACTTAACATCCATTTTTTCCACAACCTAACATGCCTCCTACTTCACAGGAAGCCAGGATACTCTTGGCCATTGAAGCTCTTCAAAAAGATGAAAAGCTAAGCCTCCGAGCCGCAGCTAGGTTCTACAACGTACCAGCTATGACTCTCTCTAATCGACGCGCTGGACGGCCGGCACGTCGCGATTCTACGCCCAAATCGCGCCGGCTTACCGATTCCGAAGAGCAGGCTATTATTCAATATACCGTCGAGCTGGATACGCGAGGATTTCCACCTAGGTTGCGTGGTGTAGAAGATATGGCCAACCAACTACTACGCGTACGCGACGCGCCCCCTGTCGGCAAGCGCTGGGCCCACAACTTCGTTAAACGCCAGCTAGCCCTCCGTACACGTTGGTCGCATCGATACGACTACCAGAGGGCCAAGTGCGAAGATCCAAAGGTCATTGGCGAGTGGTTTGCCCTCGTATGGAACGTCAAGGCCAAGTACGGCATTGTGGATGACGATATCTACAACTTCGACGAGACAGGGTTCATGATGGGCATCATCTTCGCGGGCATGGTGGTTACGACCTCGGATGGCCGGGGCAAGGCAAAGCTGGCTCAGCCTGGCAACCGCGAATGGGCGACGGTAATCCAGGG
>JAMAKO010000140.1:0-36056 GCA_023628555.1 Chaetomiaceae sp. R4402
CCGTGTCCAAGTTTCTATGCAACCCTTACCAGTGCGCCGCTCGCTTATATGCGCCGCTCGCATATGAAATACGTTACCTGTCTGAGACACGTAGGTGCCGTAACCCTGAAGATATCCCCGCATCCAGCCATCCCATCTGGGTGGAGGATGTACTCGATTCCGAGGATAATTACCTCGTCCCCGCAAGAGAGTCGAAGGTAGGTACATGTACCTAATTTGCACGCCCAGCTGAGCATGTGGCATCTGAGTTCTCCACGGCGCTTCTCTCTCCAATCTCCACGCAAACGAAGCATGAATGACAGATTCTGGACGATTGCGGATAATCCACAATGATCATCCATAACATTGATGCTAATTTTCAGTTAGGTCGGCTAAGACAGCACTTAACCTACATCAGTGCAGTGGCGATGCGAAGCCGCTGAGATAAACTCAGTCCCTCACCCTCTCTCACTTCTTCCTCGGGCCATGCGCTTCTACCTCATTGCACTCCATCCGGTGCTTCTTCCAGTCCGCCCGCTGGCAATCCCCCGAGCAGTACGCCACCTGCAAGCACCGCAAGCACCTTCTCAGCCTCACCCCCTCCTGCTCCTCCGTCTTCCCACAGTTTCTACACGCCTTCATCACCTCCGCACTCCCCTCCCCCAGCGCCTCATTATTCGCCACCGCCTTCGCCAGCGCCGGGTCAACCAACTCCTCGACCAAGCCCGACGCATACACCGGGCTGATCGCCACGCGCGTGGCATACCTCGCCGCGACATCCCACTCCGGCAGCGAGATAAACTCCCCCGGCAGCTTCCCCTCCCCACAGCTACACAGCACCCTCTCCCCATCCCCCACCCCCACCGGCACCCTCCCACCCAGCACATACTCACACTTTCCTTGCACATGCTCCCACGTGCGACACCGCTCCACCAGCGCCGGCAACACCTTCTTCCACAGCCTCAACTCGTCATCATCCACCGTCAGCGCGCAGCACTCCAGCGCGCGCAGCACCAACAAGAACTCCGCCAACTCCCCAGAATCCACCAACTCCCTCGTCAACGGCAGCGCCGCCGCGTCCAGCACAACACTGCCGTGCGCCGCGTCCAGCCGTGCCGCGCTGACGAGCAGCAGCGCGTGCACGCCGCCTCGCGACGGGTGCGTCAGCGCGAAGAGACCCGTCTGCCCGCCCTGCAGGCCCGCGACGAGCATGAAGATGGTGAAGAGCGATTCTTTGAAGTTGAGCCGCGCTGAGAGTGAAGATACGACGGGGGTGGAGGTGGTGGTGGAATGGTTGGATGGTGCTTGGGCGCGCTCGCGCAGGCGGCGCTCGCGCGAGGAGAAGGTCAGGGAGGTGAGGGTGGTGAGGAAGCGCGTGCGGGACTTGTCGTCGAGGGCGAGGATGGGGAGGGTGTCGAGGTTGAGGTGGGGGATGTTGAGGGTTGTGGGGAGGATGGGGTTGTTGGGGTGCTGTGAAAGGGTGGTGGGCAGCAGGTAGGTGTCGAGGATGGGCGGGGAGGTGGTTGGCTTCGCTAGCGGTGCAATGATCTCGAGGTAGCCCGACTTCCGGGCCACGCGTTTTTTGGCGGCGGCCGCGAGGACGGGAATGGGGTAGGTCAGTGGCAGGACGAGCAGCTCTTTCTTGCCGAAGACGACTTCGATTGTGAAGGGGGACGATTGCCGCAGCTCGATGGGCACCGCCTTGTCAGCTAGCAGCTGCTTGCCCTCGGCTGAAGTGATGTCGAGACGGCCTGTGATCGTGGCGACTTCGAGGAAGCTCTCGTCATCCGCACTCAAATTGGCGGTGAAGGTTGGACTGGAGGTTCGGGGATCACTGGCCGAAGCCTGTGACTTCCGCCGCAAGTCTCGCAGAATACCTTCAGTCACTGCGCGGCCGGTCTGGCCGGGTCGGTATTTCGTAATATAGACCCGGCTCTCGTCGTAGCACGGCACCTCACAAGCGGCACAGGCACCGCCAAACAGGTGTTCCCACCCTTCGGAGCTAGGTGCGCTCATCTGGGCCAGTAGGCCGACAAAAGCCTCGTTATAAAGAGAGTCGACGAGCTCAGTTGGCGCATCGAACGACAGGATCATCGGCGACGTCCCGCTCCAGCCAGCCTTGTCTTCCTCCACGACGACCGAAAAGTCGTCCTTGTCCCGAGCGCCTTGGGTGGCGACGGTGCCGAAACCGATCTGCATGTTCGAGAAGTATGCCGACATGTCGTCATTGTTGTGGTCTGCCCTGTCCGGTATCCCCAACAGTCCAAAGAGCATGGCGCTGGACAGGTCCCGGTGGCCCTTCTGGCTGTCAATCATCGGTTTCAGCATCTTCAGCCAGTCGTTGACGGGCACAACCGCAGTGATGGCAACGGTCCGCGGGAGGGAGGTCCACTTCTTGAACGCGGGTTGCCGTTTATTTGACAGCGCCACCCAAGTGTCCATCAAGCCGAGTGGGATGTTAGGGGCTTCGTGGATGAAGGCGGCGATGTGGGACGTGCAGCTCATCCCCAACTTGGAGGCGACGAAACGGCCAGCAATTCGTTCACGGAATTCGACCAAGTCCACCTGTGCTCCGTCGCCGATGGCATTGACGAGAGCGGCAATGGTTTCCTCGTTGTGCCGCATGTGCTGCGGTCGTTTTCTGATGATTCTCTTGAGCTCACCTTTCCACGCAGGCCGCTTTTCGGTCATCCGGCCTTCTCCAAACACTTTGATATGCAACGCCCAAGCCAAGTCCAGCGCCTCCTGAAACTCGACATGCAGGTTTGGTGTGCCGGGCTGCTGGTAGGCCATGTGCTTGCTCTGCTTCCACGGAAGTCGGTATCCAAAGCTTGACTCCTTCGCTTCGCAAAACGCGTCCTTGTCGGACCAAGCCGTCCACACCTCATCAGCCCCCGATGCTGCTCGCGCGTTCGTCCAGTACTCCGCTGGCACCAGTCCGAGGATTTCCGACAATGTTGTGGTGCGGCCAAGGAGTAGGGTTTCGTAATTCCCGTTGCTGCTCAAGTTGTGGAAGATCTCGGTATAGAGCGTTGAGGATGGCGCATCCTTCAGTAATGGTCCAGCCGAGACCAGCCAGTTCACAATGTCGGTGTCTCGCGAAAGGGTGGATGTGTCGATGACATTGAATCGGTTGGGCGCTTTACCGTCGGGACCGTACTCCAAGTCGGCCAGCTTGAGGACGTCGAAGCCGAGGTGGCCGCGGTACATTTGCGCGCAGGTCTCACCGGTCTCCAAATGGTACCGGAGAGTGTAGCAGAGGGCAAAGGCTTCGCATGCGGCAAACCGGATGACAGTTCTTGGCGCAGAATCGAAGAAAGCTTCAGTCCATTCGTCAAACTGCATTTGAGCCATTTCCAACAGCCTGTCCTGGGCATCCAGATGGCTGTGTTTCTCTTCCTCCAGTCGGAGGGGAGACAAATCTGTGAGTTTGGCGTGGGCCGCAGCAAGATGAAAGCTCAGGAGCGGGTCGGTTGGGTATTTGAGTGATGAGGATCCCCTGAGCGGAATAGCAAACAATGGGTTGGGTAGCTCTGGCGTCTCCTTTTCGCGAATGCCCGGTGAGACGCCAATGGAGCCGGCCAAACCTCGCTCCCAATGCTGCTTGGTGGCAAAGAGCAGCTTGTCGGCAATCTGCATCGCCAGGGGGCCACATGAGCGGGCGACATCCTGCTTAGAGGTGCGGAGAGTGAGGTTCTTTCTCAGCCTCGCTTGTCGTAGGTTGTCCTCAAACGGCTCCCAGTAATCCCGCTTCCTCTTCCCATATCTGAAGTTAGCACCGTCGGCGCACTTGGCCCAGATGTTGTGGACGAGTGCCAGGGTCGTCTCGTCGCAGAAGCGCAAAGTCGCTCCGTAGGGGCTGGTGCGCCATGTCTCCAGAGATTGTGAGTGACTCAGCAGCTTCTTTGCCTGGTTGCAAATGATCATGAAATCGGGAGGGTCGAGGTGGAAGTGGTAGTATATGTTCCAGAGCTGCAGTAGCGACACATGATCTGCGTCGTCTAGAAGAAGCGTAAGGAACAGGACATTGCGTGCTGTGTGATGTCAATATTGTTGCGTGAGCACAGCACGACTGTGAGTCAGCACTCACCAATGAGATATTGATCAATGTCGCAGGCGGTGATGTCGAGCTTGCGCTCAGGGAACCCGCGTTCAGCCGACGTGGTATACAGAATGTCGCGAACGTCACCGCAGCCGAGGAGCAGGATGTCGGCATCAACGCCCTGGGGCAAGTCCTCTGTGAGATTCACTGCTGGGCCAAACCTGCCCACGTGAATCCGCGGGACCGCATCGAAAAAGCGAGGCGGGTACATTTCAGCCGGCCCAGGTGGGTTTGTCAACCGACTCGAATACTATGGAGGGGCAAAGGTCGGTAAGGTCATGGGGTCGCATATCGTGAATATATGATACCTCAGTCTGTTGAATCTGAGCAGTAGTTTAGTAGCCTCAAAGCTGATGTCGTTGCCCGGTCGGTGTTCATGTCGGAGTGCAGTGTAGTACGGATCCGTACTGCGATCGGGATAAAGATTCAAGAAACAAAGGCTGCAGCCTTTGGTCGTTTTGGAATAGGCGGGGTGCATACGGTGCGAAAGCCTTACAGACACGGTATCTGCACACAGTATTGAGCAATGAAGATGCCACAATTTCATGTTGTTGGAGATTAACTGGGTTGTATCGAATGCCCAGAAATCAAGCATCTTATAATATGTCACACGACGATAAGGGTATGGCTGTTCTTTCACAAGAGTGCACTTCGGAGTTCGGGGTTGTGAAGGTCTCAACGGGACATCCAGTGTGCCCCAACTTCAATACCTAATCAGGGGGTTTGACATGACCAGCTGCACGAGGCCGGAGATACAAGCATCATGACAACGTTTCAGGACCAATGCAGTAAGCAAGCGACAGATCTCTCGCCACAGGACAGGCACATCACGAGGGCACTGTTTGAAGCCAAAAAGTCCACCATCAACTGCATTCTGCCTTGAAGGGCATTCACAAAGCTAACAAAAGAAAACCAGAAATATCGTAGCCCGCTGCCGCTTCATGCTGTGGGTTCAAAGCGTCCACCGCCCCTGCCAACTCCAAGAACAGAATGCCCAACCTAGGTAATCCTACACGACCAATAACCAACAATGAGCGTGAACTCAACTTGTGCCGCATATCCCAACCTTGCGGACCAAAAAAACCAGAGTCTCACCAGCCCGAGGAAATTCCCGTTGCCGAGGACACTCTGCCCGTGACTGAAGCGAAAAGTAGCGCCCAAGACAAAAACGTGCCCATGGCCGTGACAAATACCACCAGACCGGGCCAATCTATCGCAAGCAAACAGAAACAACCAACACCAGAACCTGACAACATCCACACCTCCCTCACCACCTCCCCATCAAACAGCCCCAAAATACAAATCATCCCCATTCGTAAACATACTCACCGGATCAAACTCCTCCTCCCCACCCAACTTCTCAAACTTCCCACCGCCCACCATCAACCCCGCATGATGCAGATGGATCGGATCCAGCGTGACCAGCCCGTGCTCATCCGCCGCCGCAAACTGCAGGAACAGATCGTCGTCCAGCCCCAGCAGGCTACCACCCACACCCACACCCACACCGCCGCTCAGAGCGGTAGCAGAGTCGGTGACGGCGTCGGCGGCCGCGTGCGCGGCGACGGTCGTGCCCAGCCCGATGCTGGTGTCGGAGAGGATGCTGCTGTTGCCGGGCTCGGGCGGGGCGAGGTCGAAGTGGAAGCGCGCGCTGTGCGAGGATGAGGTTGATGAGGAGGAGGAGGAGGAAGTGGTTGTGGTGGGTGGGGGCGAGCTGGTGGCGGAGAGAGCCGGCGGCGTGCCCGGCGCGGGGGTGTAGCGCAGGCTGGCGGGGGATTTGGCTGGGGATGGAGGGCGGTGGTGGTAGTCGGGGAGTCGGATCGCCGGGGCGAGGTGGGGGAGGTTGAGGTTGGCGTGGCTGAGGGCTGGGGAGGCGACGAGGGAGAGGGTGCTGTGCTGCGAGTAGTCGCTTGTCGCGGAGGGGGACATGGCGGTGAGGGCCTCGGCGAGGCTGCCGCTTATAGTGGTGGGCATCGGGGCGCTGGAGACGCCGAGCTCAGTCGGGTCCATGGTGATGGGGCCGGTGGAGGGGAGGGAGGAGAGCAGGGCGGTTTCGGCGATGCCGGGGAACGGGTCGTCGTCCAGCAGGCCGTCGAAGTCGTTGTGTGGTGAGTTGGCGGCCGAGCTGTCGGAGTAGCCGGACTGGCTGCTTGCGGAGCCGGCGGAGGTGAGCTTGTTCTTGCGCCGGGTCCGCTCGGCTTTGTCGCGGCGCTCGTCCATGTCCGGGCGGACTTTCTTCGGTCTACCGCGCTTGGCTACTTTGCGGACGACGCCGTCATACGCGCCGATGCACATGCCGCGCTGCCGGTGCCGGGTCAGCGCGTCGTGGCGGGCGAAGCTCTGGCCGCACTGGCAGGGGTAGGGTTTGATGCCGGTGTGGATCTTGGCGTGCCGCTTCAGATCGTGCTGGCGGACGAAGCACTTGTGGCATGTCGGGCATTGGTACTGGCGGTCGTTGAGGTGCGTTTGTACGTGGCTCTTGATGTTCTCTTTTCGGCCAAATGGCTTGTTGCAGTTCTCGTACAAGCACACCCACTTGCCTGTCGCGGGATCTGGTCCTTGTATGAAGGCAGCAATCTCCTCGAGTGTGACGCCAGTCTCTGTTTTAGTCTCCTCAATGTTGATGTCAGCGATGCTGGCGGCACTGGTAAAGGACGCCACGGAGTCCGTCCGTCGATGCGGCGAGCTGCGACGGGATGGTGTCTGGCTGCCTGGTGATGCTCTGTCGCTGCTCATGCTGGTCATCTGGGACTCAAACTCTAGAGGCGGTTGCAGAGACGGTTTGTAGTCGAACGGTTTTGGCAACCCAAGGTTAGGCATTGTGAAACTGGGCATCTCCAAAGGGCCTCCGGCCATGCTGTCAAATGCCTGTTCAATTTTCTTGAACTCAGCGCTGATATTGCGCATATTCATGAACTCGGGGGTGCCGGGTACCCGGTCATTCAACGCCATCGGAATACTGTTGGAGCGTGGGGGAGTTTGAGCCATGGCCTCGGCCTGCTGACGGAAGTCTTGAAAGATGCCCGAGTTGCGGTTGTTCGACCTGTTGCCGCGGACTGGCTTGAGCGTCTCCTCCATAGATTCGTCGTACTCATCCGAGAACCTGTTGGGAGGCTGGATACGAGCTTGATCTAACCCGGTAGGTGTCTGTGCCGGAGAGTGAGAGAAACCACCTGCTCTATTATTAGTCGTCGATGTACTTGTCCATCAGACATAGAGGCATACAGAACGTACCAAGGTCAGTTTGACTACCTGGCGTACGTGGCCTCTGCAATGGAATGTCGGAGCTGCTTTCCAGCGCTTCGAACTTGGCAACCTTGTCCACGATTCCATTGCTTATTCGTCTCGAGGTACGCCGCGACTGGGTGCTTGTTGTCTCCTCCTCAGAGAGCCATCCTTGGGCCGACCCGTGTGGGCTAACGTCCGGGAAGTCCAAGAATGTAGGCGTAGAGAGGGCGCTGTTTGAGGCGAAGAATTCGAGAGAAGGGGACGGCTGGACCACGCCGTTTAAGTCGGTCGTCCTGTCGAACATGGCCAAAGACCCGGAGTACGAGTCCATGGATAGGCCATGGATGTCGGTCGCTGGCGCTCCGCCGGCGAAGCGCCTAGTATGGAGAGAGACCTGAGGGGACAGCAGAAAGGAATCGCTGTCTGATTGTTCGGTAAAAATGGGCATGCTGGGGCCCGGGCGTGCTGTGCGTTGCTGCTGCGCTGCTTGCAGTACATGCTGTGGTGTCGTTGCTGATCTTGGATTGGTTGTCGTGATACTTACCGCTGTGTAGCCCTGCCGTGGGTTTGGTGTCGTTGTCGCGGGTTGCTGATGTTGTCGTCGGATGTCCAGACTGAGGCCTCGTCTGTGAGACCCTTGTTGTCGTTGTTGCAGGTTGGGCAGGGGGGCGATCTTCACTGCTTCGAAGGCGGACGGCGTCGAGTTCTGCCGCCTGTGCTGGCGTTGTCGCGAGTGAAGCCCGCTCATGACGGGTGGATTTGACAGCATTGATATTGCAGACCGAGTTCGGAAGGGTGTTTGTTGTCGTCGATGTCGATATTGTCGCGCCTCAAAAGCGCTGGTCGATATGGTTCCGAGACTGCATCGGCGCGCATGTCAGTCATCCATCCTCCGGCGATCGGCGATGTCGTCCAATTCATTTGGGCCCAACCTACCTCACGCAGCACAAGCCAGGCGGCCGGGCGACGGGTTGGATGTTGTTGCGCTCAGTCGGTGATGACTTTGCACAATTTTGGGCTTCAGCTCAAGCCTAATGCGTGGCGAGGCGAAGTCAAAGGAGGGAGCCTTCTGTTTGTCTTACAGACGGTTCTCTTGCTCAATGATGAAGCGTTTTCGGATTGAGCTCTGACATGAGCTCTGAGTGGAACAGTGTCCAGAAATGTATGAACAGGGGATTTGCAAAAAAATGATGGTGGATGCGATGATGTCCTGCAGCCGAGATTCCCTGATCGTTGCGCTCAAATCTTGTTTACTTGCGCTCCCATTGTCGTCGTCTAGGCAACGGTGCTGCCCATCATTCGTGATTGGTCTAGGCAGCCGCCTTGCAGCTCCACTGATGCGCTAGACCCACTTGACGTCAGCCACTCCCAAGTTCGAATGCTAGCGGCCCCCACCAAACGCACCCTCAAAGTGCCTGCTGAATGGGAGCTGAAACATGGGGCGGAGCTTCGATCACTCGCGCGCGGCAACTTGGTGTGCTTCGCTTGAAAATTGATGGTGCCCGTTCGTTGCTGCGACGTGATGTGTGGAAATGGAATTGGAAATTGGGATTGGTCATTCTACGCTGTATTTGCCTCGGTATTAGCTAGGAGCCTTCATCACTGTTGGGGCTACTTCACATCTCGCGGCCACTTGACTTTATGCTTGGGACGCTTGTTGTTCCCGTAACTGCGCAGCAAGCCCATGCACCATGACAGCTCGCAAAGCGCGGTGGTCTTCCAGGATTCACGAAGTTGGAACAATGGGCGTGTTAACTACTCGACGGATTCGGCATCACTCGCCGTTCTTTGTTGCTGGATTCTTTGCTAGGTGGAAGTCAGTCAATGCACATCCATGTCCGACTCGCCAACAAAGCCAGAATAAAGCTGTCTTCAATGGATCACCACCGAATTGAGAGATGTGCGGAGTTCTTCATTTCTTGAGTATTCCAATTTGCACGAGCGGGACTCCTTCAGATGTGTAAATCAAGCCGTACTTGACTTAATCTCGAGTTCGCAGACAAGCTTGTAATACTCAAGTTCAAGACCAAACTTCAGCGCGCTCTTGCATTGCCGCAATTGCGGGCGGAGAAACACCAAAATGCCCCCCACCACCGAATCGATCCGCGCCCTTCAGCGCTCCCAAACCGACTACTTCCACTTTTGGCGCCTCGGCCAAGCCGACCGCTATAACCGGGTGGCGCGGCGCGAGGCCATCGGTAAGATCGTGTTCCCTGCCAAGGGGAACTGGCCGGGCTTCGAACGGACGAAGGACAAGCCGGTGCACGCGCCGGCCCCGATCGACGAGATATGGCAGGACCACGGGCCCCGGCGGACAGAGCACCGCGCCGCCGAGGTGGCCCAGCAGATGGCCACCCGCATGGAGGTGGTCGGCTTTCGGCTGGTCAAGATCCTCGGCTGGGGCGGGCTGGGCGTGGCGACGCTGTTTGAGAAGACGGATGAGGCCGGGGTGAAGACCAAGTTGGTTTGTAAGTTGGACTTGAGCAAGGACGATCCGTACATAGCGGATGAGATTGTAATGCATCTGGTAAGTTTCCCATTCGTAAACGGGCAGGGGGTGCGAAAGGCAACTAACAGTGTCTTACCTTACATAGAGGACAGCGGGCGCGAAGCACTTGATACAACGCGTGGTGCTGCAGGGGAAGCGCCCACAATCAGTGCTCTCACAGAAGAGGAAACGGAGTAAGGGCGATGAGCCATCAGCAACGCAGGCCCCGGCACTTCGGCAGAAAGGTGCACCGGAGAAGGACGACGACGAGTTTGAGGTTTTGGACAAGGACGAGATCATGAAAGATATCACCACAGACACCACGAGAGAGCTCAACACAAACAAAAGGGTTCTGTTCCTCGAATATATGCCCCGTGGGAGATTCGACGATTATATCGGAAAAGCGAGCCTCAGCAGGACTCCATTCCCAGACCTGGTGTTGTGGGAGATTTTCGGCTGCTGTGAGTGACGGCGTGGCCGCGTGGAGGAGGGAGACTGACAGTGGTTGACAGTATTTCGCGCCGTCATTGGCATGGCATACCCAGATGCTTTTCAGCCCGTCGGCTCCGATCCCAAGACCCAGAATGTTCCGCAGGTCAGCGAGTCCTGTGCAGGATTTCCGCCTCTGACATCGCACACCAAACGTGAGACAATCGTCCACTTTGATATTGACCCCTTAAACGGTGGGTGCAGCCCATGCTGAGCCGGATGAATTGGAGAGGCTAACGCCGGACGTAGTGCTGGTTGGTGATTTTGATAGGCACGAACATAACTTGGTTCCAATCGTCAAGGTACGCGCCCACCACACCAGACAAGGTACGATTGGTTCATGAAGACTGATGCCACGGCAGATTGCGGACTTGGGACTCGCTACAATCTTCAACGCAGCCTATCGGCAGAACACGTAAGATCTGACAGTCCCCAATGTCAAGTTCCGAAGTAGCTCCTTCTAACCTTCTACAGCTACGACATCTGGACAACCCGTGACAGGGGTAAGGTCCACATCTACGCTCCGGTTGGTTCCCCAACGATGTCTGATCCGTCTCATCAGATCCTAACGAGTCATGCAGGAACAATTCAGCGAGGAATGGGACTACGTCAACAGCACGCCGCAAGCCTCCCGCTGCCAGACAGCAGGCAACTTCAACTGGTGGACCAACCTGTATCAAATCGCACTGGCAAGCATCCCATCTCCACTCCCACCCCGATTCACAAACCCTCACCCAAAACCCACCACTAACCCTTGCACAGATCATGTGGTCCCTCATCACACTCCACAACATCGAGCACCCCCCGATCGTCGAAGAAGCCGAACTCACCCACCCCGACGGCACCACAACCACCACAGAATGGACCTACGGCGGCTTCCTGCTCAACCCACGCTTCGCATCCGTCTCCACCGAACTCCGCCACCTCGTCGCCCTCTGCCTCGTCGCCAACCCCACCCACCGGCCCAGCATGCAGACGCTGGAGGAAACCATCCAGAAGCACGTGCGACGCGCGTGGCCGCCCGACGACGCGGCCCGCGACGCGCAGCAGTTTGCGGTGAAGATCTTTGGCGCGCCGCTGCCGCCGCCGCCGGCGAAGGGTGGTGGTGAGGGACTGAGAGGAGGAGGAGGCGGTGGTGGTGAAGGAGGAGGAGGAGGTGGTGGTGGTGGTGGTGGGTTGAAGGGTCCTCCGAAGGAGAGTGGTGGTGGTGGTGGGGGGGGTGCGGCGGCGAGGAGGGGGGCGGGGGCGGGAGGGCAGGAGGGGGGAGCGACGCGGGGATTCACGGCGATCAATCGCCCGGTGGCGCCGAAAAGAGTGCCGAAGACGCAGACGCTTGTGGATCGATTTGCGCCGGGGATATTGAGGGATTTGTTCTGATGGGATGGCGGGTGGGCGGGTTGGTGGGCGTTGAATTCGGGTGTTCTTCTGAATAGAAAATAGAAAGCTCATGTGGCGCGTATCAAAGCGGGTGCATCGAAATCGTCGTATTATGAGAAGTTCGACGACGTTTCGAAGCTACGGAACCGAAGAGACGACCCGGAGCCGTGTGGCAGCCGAGTGCCGGAACCGACGTATGCGGCTGGTGGAATGGCACCGAGTGGGTGCTGTGTGCGACTACCCGTGATCCACACAGGAATGCGAAGGGTCTGAGATGGCGTGCATTGACGAGAATTCCTGTGTTGGGTGACTGGAGCCACCGTTCTGGAAGGCACGGCAGGCGGCAGTGTGGTTTCAGGGGCAGCCGCAGCCCGCCTCAATCCCAATCCGGACTTAACCTCGGGGCATCCCGCAGCCCTGCGCTTGTCCGGTCCTTCCCCTCCCAACTCCGAACGCGCCCACCGCCCGGAGTACCGACAAAGCCAGAATTGCGTCCGGCAGTACTTTCCTCGCTGCTAAGAATGGCAGGCAGAAGCCAGTATGGTCCGGCTGATGTTGGAATAAAATAAGAATCGCCCGCTCCTAAGAAGGTCAACCTCGACGCGTCAAATTTCCATCTGGTCAACTACGTTCCACGTTCCGGTTCTTTCGCTCTAATCGACGCATCAATCGCATATCAGACTCTCGCACTAAACGACACACTGTTTATCACCGTCAATATGGTGCTCGCAGTTCCCACCGCCAGCCTTGAGGGCAAGGTCGCGCTCATCACCGGCGCCGGCCGCGGCATTGGCAAGGGCGTTGCGCTCGAGCTGGCTCGCCGCGGCGCGTCCGTGGTCGTCAACTACGTGTCTTCGGAGGGCCCAGCACAGGAAGTGGTCAACGAGATTCACTCCTACAAGACGGGCGCGCGCGCCATCGCCATCCAGGCCGACGTGTCGCAGGTCTCGGAGATCAACCGGCTCTTCGCGGAGGCCAAGAAGGCCTTTGGCCGCCTGGACATCGTCATGTCCAACAGCGGCACCGAGTCGTGGGACAAGACGGAGGAGGTGACAGAGGAGAAGTACGACCACGTGTTCAACCTCAACGCGCGCGCGCAGTTCTTCGTCGGCCAGGCGGCGTTCAAGAACCTGGAGCAGAACGGCCGGCTGATCCTGATGACGAGCATTGCGGCGGGGCTGATGGGCGTCAAGCACCACGCGCTGTACAACGCCAGCAAGATGGCCGTCATCGGCATGGTCAAGGCGTTTGCCACCGACTTCGGCGTCAAGGGGATCACGGTCAACGGCGTCGCGCCGGGAGGCATCAAGAGCGACATGTTCACCCAGAACGCCTGGCACTACATCCCCGGCGGTACCCCCGACATCCCGGCTGCCCAGATTGAAAAGATGATGGCCGAGAACTGCCCGCTCGGTCGCTGTGCTGTGCCGGAGGATGTTGCGCGCGTGGTGGCGTTCTTGGCGAGTGAGGACGGCGGTTGGGTCAACGGTCGGTTTCTCTTCGAGGCTGCTCTGGAATCTGCAAGGCGGGTGCTAACATCTGGCAGGTCAAGTCATCACTATTTCGGGTGGTTCTTCGCAGTAGTTCAAGGGAAATCATGTGTCGTTATTCACTTCGCACTGGCGACGACAGGGGCCAGTGACTCGTTAGGGCAAAACTCGAGCATCGTGCGTATAAAAAATGTGATGAACTGTACTTCAGAACTGCTACGTTTTGCCCAGTGATGTGCCCAGCCTTTCACCTACTCGCATACAACCCTCTGTGACCCCATCTCTCTGCGTGCAGTAGGAGAGGTACCCAAGTGCAGTGCTGCAAGATACTGTATGGGATTGTCAGTTTGAGCTGGACAGCCACAACTTTACAAAGAGGTCTGGCATCTTGTTCTGAGTGAAATCACCCAGGCCGCTTGAATGAAGCGTGAGTTTGGCTCAGCCGAATACACGTTGTCAATCTGATTTTTTTATTTATTTTTTTGCTTCTTTGTACTTCAGTCTGTCTTGCCTATGAGAGAAGGCTGCGGCCCTGTAGGAGCTGGTTAACTTGCTTCCATCTAAACTCGCCTCCCTCCATACACGGTGCGAGTTCTGGGAGTGCGTGTGTTGAGGGGCCTGGCCGCTTTGAAGCCACTGAATGCGAAGACGAAATGGAAAATGACGCGGTGCTAAATGTTCAAGTTTTCGAAACCAGAGATACAGAAGTTTCCAACATTCTCAAACCTTCTTCCGCTCAGAATTACACACTTCCCACTACAACACTCGCACTATTCTGTCTACAAGCTGCCACTTTCACCTGATTTGCCCGACCTTCTCTCCTCGACTAAAGCCGGACGAATAATCTGAACGATTATCGGTGTCAGTTTTACCCACGGCCGCAACAAGATTACAGGTTAGATTCTACCTGAGCCTTCTGAAGTCGCTTTGAAGCTGACCAGCAGCCAGACAGGTGTCAACCCGCACAATGGCCGACCAGGACAATCATCCGGCGCTCGAGAGCTTAGGGCCTACGAGACTTCATGTTGAAGATGCGGAAAAGAGGGTCATGCGAGAGAAATTGGAGGCAATTGAGGCTCGGGATATGGACCGACTTGAGATCGACTTGAAGAAGTTCTCCCACACATTCAACCAGCGGATCCAAGCACTTTCTTCTGAAGCGACAGTTCTAGAGCAGATGCCCAGAGTCCCCCGGGTTCTATTCCAGGATCCCAACAATCCTTTTGTAGAAGCGGTATGTACATCGATCCGATTAGCACAACTTCCCCCAGGCTTCCCGGCATTTCAAGAGGCATTTATGCACCTGTCTTAACTTACGACTGCCAAAAGACTTGTTGTGCTTGTTATTCCTTCTTGCTCACATCTTTCTTCAAAGACAAACCTCAATAACCAGCCAAGATCCTCTCGTCGCGCGGCGTCAGCGACTATTCCGACCACACCGACCCGTGCCCCAGTCCCGCCACGCCCCTCCCAACAGCCCACGCTCTTTGGCATTTTAGCCCCGTTGCCCACCGTCCCCACCGCCGCTCCTGTGGCAACCCAGTCTCAGCAGCCCCAGGTGGTTGGGCGCGCTTTCCCACCTGCCAACACCGCTCAAGTCCGCGGCCGTAGCACCCAGAGCACCTGGCAGCCACAGAACCACACCCTGCTACGTCCTTTCCCACTACCGGTGGCAGAGAATCGGGGTCCCCACGTACCGGAGGGCTTCCACCCTCAGACCCGCGGCCGCGGCCGTGGTGGTTACAGGGGCCGGGGCGGCCTGTCGCGGGCGTACTCCCACCGCCCGCCCACCACACGGCCGTCCCAGCAGCAGCACCTGCCCGCTGCGCCCGTCCCACGACCAGCCTTGCCACCAAATGCCCGAATTCCCACTATGAACGCAGCTCCGGCGCCGCAACTCATCCCTGTCGCGGCCACAGCACCAATCGTCCTGGGCCCGCTGCCAGGCTGTCCAGGCATGTTGGTGTGGGATCTGCCCGCCCAGGCTGGCGGCGGCGTCTGGGTTGCCTTGCCCCGCGGCCCTGAGCGGAGGCGGTTCGTCCCGCGGCCGGTGGACAATTCAGAGAGGGGGATGCGGGAGCGCGGATCGCCGCTGCCGAGGGCCCAGTAAGCGCGCAAGCAGCGGGGCCGACGAGCAGACGGTGCAGAGAAACGCACACCAATATACCGCCTTGGCGACGTCGCCCCATCGTCGGTCATGATCGTCTCGTCGGCCGTGACATGGTGGCTCTCACCTCCCGAACCAGCAAAACAAAATTGTGCTGCTCGCCAAGCTAGGCCGAGCTTCCTCGTCGGGTTGGCACTACCCCTAAGCGATGAAGAGGACAATCCTTACGATTCTCTCGCCCAGGATCTGCGACGATTTGTCATGTCGCTGGCCTTCGGGCTGTTCTTCTGGACAAGGTCTTTATGTCGTAGTTAGGTCCGGGAGATGTTGTTACGTGTCTCGCGGCTTCATCTTGTGTTGACGAGCCTGGAGGTTTTGGTTTAGCGGCGGCTGCTCACATCGGGATGGAAACGTCAGCGCGGGAGTGGTGGGACAGCGCGGCCATTGCACGACTCACCTCTGTCCATTTCCTTTTGTCTCTTCTTTTGTTTTTATCTTATTTATTTAAGTTGCTGGTTGAGCTTTCCCATTCTCTATGGTTTCGCACTGGTGGAAAATGCCCGTATTTGGAGCACGACACTTGGTGCTCACGATGTTCACTCTACTATGGGGCTAGCGTCAACTAGTCTGCACCTTGTTGCTCAATGAGAAGAATAGCGCAGATAAGGCTGGGGATGGTCAGTGGCACTATCTTTAAAGCATTACCCCAGTCCGGAGAATCAAGGAAGGCCGACGAGCTTGCTAGGTGTCTGCTGTCACGTCCATCCGACCTTCGTGGTGTATATGCATGTTTGCAAGGTACTCAAAGATCCAGAGTGTTCATGTTCTCCAATGTATATCGAGAGAGCTTGCTTGTTTGAGGGCGGATCGGAAGCCTCCCTTCTGTGTCCACCGGCGTGCTCGACGATGATTGAGACTCAGAACTCGGATCATCTGGACGACGAGCATGCACGCACGGGTTCTCAGAACGATTGCCGTGATGCACCAGGCTGTCAAGTTTACTCACATGGACAGTTTGCCGGAGCCAATTGAGTGCGCTCGCCATAATGTTTGACAGCCACGTCAATCCCAGCAGAGCGAAGCGAGTGTTTTCGCAGACTTTGCAAGCACGGACGATCTACAACCCAAGACATTGGTGCTGATGTATGCAATACCTAGCCTTCAAGGGCAGGTACTGGTATTCATTGCCAATGCTGGAAAGACTGACGAAGCATCTGATGGTGCCGTTGCTCGAATCCTGCCCCTGCCACTGGCGTGCTGTCTCATCCACGGCGCTCACATTACCTACCCACGTCAACCGAATCGCCGGATTCTCAAACAACAGTCAACCAGCTCCTCAAGCCCTTTCCGACTGCTGCGTCTCTGGCTCGCCACACCCCTCATTACCGCAGGTAAACATCAACCAGAGCCGCCACCAACATGATGAGGGCCAATGTGCCCATGGCAAACTGGACAACGCGAATCTATCTCTCCACACTCCCGTTTTCATTTGCCTTGCGCTCCGTCGAAGCCACAGTCGACATAATCGTGTCCCCTGGCACCCCGTCGTCCCGTATCATCGCGTCCCTGGTCGATATGAAGTCGTCCTCCGGGAAAGAAGTCATCTCGAACCCCGAATCGTCGCCCGACTGCGACATGTCGCACTTCCCAGAGCCATCCGCGCCGCCGCCGGCCTTCAGGTATTGCTTGAGCAGCCAGTCGCGGAGCAAGTCCTTCTCCTTCGCGAGCAGCCGCATCTCGTCGCGCAGCAGCTGCGTCTCCCGCTGGCAGGACCGCACTCGCTCGTCGGCGGAGGGTGACTGGGGCAGCCAGATGGAGCCCTGGTGCAGCAGGGACTTCTCCTTCTGCAGCAGGTGCGCCGCTTGCTCGAGCACCGACACTCGCTCCTGGAGGACGCTGATGTGTCGCTCGAGAAAGTCGCGCTCGTCGCGGAGGAAGCCTCGCTCCAGTCGCTTGAACTCCGTGGTGACCGGTTTTTCCGGGGGCGGGGATGCGCTGAATGGTTCCAGGCAAGTGCATGGTGTGCACCGACAAGGAGCCTTGCAGGGGCAACGGTTGGACTGCTCCATTGTGGTGGTGTTGAGACGGTTTAAGTGGATGCTGGGCTGTGTGCTGTTGGTTTTGTGTCTTCTGGTGATGCCGGGAAATGACTCAGTAACTCTGGGGCAGAAGAATATTGAAGATTGGATGAGAGGTGGAAAGGTGAGTTGGGCGCAAGTCTGAGGAGGTACATGTTTGTTCATACCAGAGCTGTTGTGGACCGCTGCTTCCTTCCATCCCCTGATATTCATCCTGAGGAAGGCGGCAGCGTGTTTGCAGCACTCTCCAACACTATGCTCACGCCAGGTCCAAGGCACTCACTCACCTGCCACCGCGCATTCAAGTTGCCGAAAATACAAACGAACGGGCTTGGACAAAAGTGTGGCTCATCGTTGGCATATTGATGCACGACTTACCTGAGCAAGTCACGCCTTCCCTGGGTTTGGGTTTCGCCCTCTCATCGACGATGAGACGCAGAACCCGTCAAGCTTTGCAATACTCGGCGGGCCGTTTCTCTCTGCTGCTACATGCACGATGCCGACCAACACTCCAGCACGTCTAGCCAGAATCTTCGGCTTATAATTGGCACGAGAGAAGTCCAGGACGCAACAGACCAATTGCTTACCTACCCACCGATGCCGTGGTGGAAAGCTTTTGCAGCGTGAGAGTCACACAGCCCGAGTTGTAACACAGAATCCATTACTCTCATTACCAGAATAAGCTAACGACAACGAGCAATCTAATTTCGGCCTCCTGGGGCAAGATGTTGTCCAAACTCCGATGCCCACACAGTATTACCGGCTTACACCGAAGCCAACCCTTTTCGTTTTGTTTCTCTCCTCAGCTTCCCACTTCAACCCATCCACTCACTCATTACCCCTCTCCACGTCTTCACCAAGACATAACCCCTGCCAGATTACCTCTTCCTCCTCACAGTCCCCATCCTCTCCAACAACCCCAAATCCCACCACCCCTCCACCACCATCCCCCACACCGTCCTTCTCTTCTTCCCTTGCACCACCACCCCCTTATCCCCATCCCCCGTGGGACTCACAACGAGAATACTCCCCCTCACCGACTCCACCCCAACCCCCACCATAGAACCCTTGCCCTTCACCACCCCCTCCCCAACCCCTCCCCCCTCCTCGACCGTACTCCCCAATGGCGGGGGATGCACGACGACCACAGGCGGCGGCACCTTCCGCCGCGGCGCCGTCGCCCGCCGCGCAAGCGTCGACAGACCCAGCCCGACCAGACCCAGACCGCGCAGCGGGGAGAGGGGCGAGAGCGGGGAGCGCGGGATGCGTTGCGGGATGCGTTGGTGTTCGGGCAGGATTGCGTCGTCGGTTTCGGAGGGGGACGTGAGGGGTTCGTCGTCCTCGTTGTGGGGGTCGGTGGGTGGGTACGGGGGGTGGGAGGGTTGAGGTTGGGATGGTGGTGGTGGGTGGGTGAGGGAGCGGGTTGGTGGTGGGGGTGGTGGGCCGCGGGCGAGGAGGGGGGAGATGCCGTCGTCTTCTTTTTCGTTGTCCTCTCCTGCAATGGAGTGGGAGGGGGGGATGGTGAGTGTCGGCGGCATGCGGGCGCGCGTGTGGAGGGGTGGAGGCGGTGGGCGCAGGCCGCGCGGCTGGGGCGGGCTCCCGTCCTCGGCGAAGGTTGATCCGGAGGCGTCCGAGTCGCAGCTGAATCGGGGCGGTGGGGGGAGACGCGGGTTGGGCGGGAGACCGACCCGCGTGACGGCGGCGCGGGGTGCGCCTCGACCACGGATGGGCGCCTGCGGGGGAGGCGGGAAGTACGGGGCCGCTGCTGCGGCGTCCCGGTTCCACGGCTCCTGTTTCGGCAGGGCGATGCCGTCCCCGAAGGCGCCCGCGCGTCCCTAACCCTCGATGTCCTTCGGGGCGCTGGCTGCCTCGCGGCGGAGGCGGTGCCAGAGTCCGACGCAAACGAGGGATGAGAAGGCGAGGAGCACGCACAGGGCGATGGAGAGACCCCAGACGGCCTTGATCTCGTAGCAGGTGGGCTGGTCGAGCGCCACGAAGGTGGGATAGGGTAGGGACTTGGAGATGACTGCCGCCCGGATGGGATAGGCGGAGGAGGAGAAGAGAGTGGTGGATTCCATGCTGGACGCGGCAGGCAGGGCAGTGCAGTTGAGCATGGACAGGGGCTTGCCGACTAGGGATGCCACGACGATGAAGGCGATGAAGAGGAAGCCGTCCAGGATACCGCTCACCAGCATTGGAAGCATGTTGTCGTAGTACAGGATGTACGTGATGACGACGTAAACGATCGCTGTGACTGCCTGGGGGGTGTGTTAGCGGGCTTGGTCAATGCGGTTGCGACAGGACCAAAAACACATACCACTGTCAGAGTGCCGATGAGCTCGGAAGGAGAGTCGTGCTCGGCAGTCGCGATGGCGTTGATGAAGTTGGCGCACATTCCGATGACGGTAATGAGCGATACGAACTGGCACGCCCGCATGATGCTGAAGGTGACGCCCATGGCACCCAGCTGCGGCGCCTGAAACCGCATCTTGAGGGGCTCGTCGTCGTCGTCGAAGTTCGTGACAAGCTCGAGTGAGGGCCGCTGTCTGCTCGCGGTGCACAGGGGAAACCGCGGTTTGGGAAACGGGACCGTCGGAGGAGGGGGGAAAGAAGCGTTGGCCGGAATGCTGGGCAACTGATCCGGGACGTGGAGAATGGTGTTGCCTGCTTCACACCGAGGCGCGAAGACTCAAAGGGCGGAGTAAGGACAGATCAACTGCCAGGAAGCTCAAAATGAAAGTGTTGTCGTTGCTGATGGAGTTGAGAAAGACGAAGGAAATCGAAGACGTTCTCGAGATACTGTTTCGGATCGTACTGCTGTGCAAAGTCCCAGACCGAGAATCCTGAATGACCCAAAGAAAAGAATCCGAGGAGACGTAGGAGACAGAGAGAAAAAAGGAGACGACTAGGAAACAAGGAAAGAGACCTAGGAAACGGGCGTAGGTGACGAGTGTTCTGGTGAACAGAAAACATCCCTCAACTCAGCCGACCGAGGACGCCATGCAGCCTTAAGTAACCCTCTCTCACCATCAATCACCAATTCCCAGTGAAGTTTGTGAAGCGTCCCCCAAGGCCCAGACCACATCAACATACAACCACCAACTGCCAATAGCCGTCGCTCCCCTCCCTCTCGCTCAACCTCAAACAAGCGCGTCCCGCCCTAGCGCCTAATCGCGACCACACAGCACCATCAGCCAGGACCACAAACCCATGCGCACAAGCATCATCGCCTGCTTCCGATCTCCATGCTATTTTTCGCAGCGCTTGAGCGACACCAGCTCGCCAGGGCAAGTCCTCAGCAGGCGCCCAGCACGCGCCAATCAGAAACCCGCAGGCGCACGCCCCACAGCGCCTTCAGCGGCTGTGGACGATGCGCAGGCGGCCAACCAGATCGACAGATCGCTGAACCGGGCAGAACGATGTGTGGGGCGCGGATGATTGGGTGCGGGAGGGCGACGGATGGAACGGTGCAACGACGGTTGTCGGGAATCTGTTTATTAAGGGGGGCGGTGGAGATGAGGCGCTGGGTCTGGGTCGTTTACCCGTCGTTGCACTGCGCTGGCGTCGAAACAGAGGCAGCCTGTCATTTGTTTATTGCAGGGTTGAGCGACGGTTTTCTTGTCTCGGGGCAGTCGGGTGGGCTTTCCGGCGGGTTTAGGAAAGAGGCCTGGCCGGGGTGTTTTTGCTGGGTCGCATATGCGGGTAGGCTGGTGTCGTCGATTGCTGATGTTTTCCCATGGGTTCTTGAGGCTGTGATTTGTGTTGAATGCGCGTTATGAAAGGCTGTTTGCACCTGTGTTTCACATCGCACTGCAGCGCACGACATCTCTCGGCGACAGACCAGGGTTAGGGGTGTGTATGGGACAACGGGGAGGGCGCCCGGAGGATGGCAGAGTTTACACTCGAAGGTAGAGGAATTCCTCAAGTGATAGGACACATGAGACTTAAACTGTTTACTAGTACGTAATGCTGGCACAGAATCAGCAGCGATGAGGCATAGGTGGGCCAAAATCATGACACGACTCTTCATTATCTAGGCCGTTACATGTTACATCACAGCGTCTCGCTAGATATGACCAGACTGAACAAGACGCGAGGCATACATCATGTGCTTGGGCCAACAATGCACGGACATGGGATGTACGCTTCTTATGCCCACCACTCATACCCTTGATCACGCGTAGACGTAGCAGAATGGCCCGCCCAGAGTGTTCAGGAGATCCTTGATCTGGATCTGGCCAGCCAGTGGTGACAGGTCGACAAAGTCGTCGACCGTGGTGTTGGCGCTGGGAGGGTTGTTGAGCATCGTGTTGGTGCCAAAGACGCCCTGCCGGTTGGGGAAGTCGAGGTTCTGCCAGATCCAGTAGAGCCGGTCGATCTGGCCGTGGTGCAGGTAGAAGGCCGGGTCACCTGGGTACCGTCAGTGCCCTGCATACCACCCCTTTCACACATTGACAAAACGTACCAGGCGAGATAAACGCGTCGCTGCCCGGATCACCACCAATGATAAAGTGACCGCCGCCATGCACACCCAGCGAGTGCGGCACATATGACGGGTCACCCTCCATCGTGGTGCGGAAGAACTCGATGGTGGGCGACTGCAGGATCAGGTCGGTCGAGTTGCGGAAGGTGGTGAAGCGGCGGCCCGAGTCGGCGCACAGGTCGCGCTTCAGGCAGCGCGGGTTGTCCTGCGTAGGATCCGGCTGCGTGATGGGGCCCAGGTGCGTCACCATGCCGGCGAACGGCCCGCCGTTGACGCACCCGCCGCCCGTGCCGGGCGCCAGCTGCACCAGCGGGCCAAAGCCGGGGATCGTGATGTTCACGCCCGGGTGGCCGGGGACAAAGTCGCCGTCGCTACCCAGCGAGGTGTCCGAGCCGTCGAAGACGGGCGAGTTGTGCGGGTCGTTGACGTCGAAGCCCCTATGATAAAGTCAGTTTTCTATCCTAACAAGATGTATTGAGGGCAACACCGAGATTTCAAATGATTGGCAGGGCGGACACTAAAAAAGACGTACCACTCCCAGTAAGGGATAGGATCTATGTTTGTTAGCTTCTTGCAACCCATCATGGAAAGAATGCCATACGTCACGTACCGTTGTAGCCGCAAGCCTTGAGCTTCTCCTGGTACGTGTGGATGTAAAACCGGTGCCAGACGAGGAAGTTGCCCTACGTGCCGGATGGTCAGTCATCCAGACCAGCGCTTTGTCCCGTAGTTGGTGTCACTCACGGTGTAGTGAATGAACGGCGTCGACTTCAGATGGACATAGACAAAGTCGTCAAACAACGACTTCGATCCATTGGCCACCCCGGGCGCAAGAACGCTGGGCGTGCTCTGGAGGCACTTGACCGCCTTGATGTAGGCCTTGCGCTGGCCCTTGGGCAGCGTTCTCCTGAACCACCAGTCAGCGGCCATTTCTGGTACAAGGGACACGGAATGGAGATAGCTTACCACTCCCTGCGGACCTGGACGTTCTTGGCATTGCACGATCCGCTGTAGTAGCTTGCCGACTTCTGCAGGGCGAGGCTGCCGAGGCTCGTGAGCGCCCGGCCGGAGTCAATGGCCGCCTGGTCGTACGAGGGGACCTTGACCGTGGGCGAGGCCGCCACGACCGAAGCCAGCGCGAGGGGGACGGAGAACTTCATGATGGGTTCAACCTGGTTGGATGGGCCTGTGGTTGCGAATCAAGTCGGACCCCATTCCCGTGTCCGAGAGGAGGGAGCGGGATCTTATAGCTGGGGTCCAAGACGGCAGACGACTCAGCCCGTCTCGCCTTCTAGCAGCTGGCGAGGACTTGAGTGGACTGCACCATGCGCTGCAGCTGAGGAAGGCGGTTGGGTCGGGGGAATTGTTGCATGACGGCTGCGAGGCGTTGCAACCATGGCATGCATGTTGGGGCCAGGATCCAGCGTAGGGGTTTACACGTGTAGGGGTGCTGCTTCCAGAAAGGCTTGGCCCCTAAGCCTTCTTGACTCTTTCATGGGGGACTTGTCCAGGGTTGCCAGGTACACTAATGTAAGTGTAGGGGGCCGTGGTCGAGCCAACCTTGCTTCATTAACGGCTCGGGGATTTCGGCGCCGTCTCCGCTCGGGCCAGACCCGTGCCGAATCCTGGTCTGCGTCGGAGGACTAGCCGAGAACGTGCAGGATAGCATTCACGGTGCCATACATAGCAGCGATCATGTACTTGGCCGTTCATCAGTAAGGTTCTCAAGTGCATCTAATCACTCGCAGAAGGGGAGATGTGCTCCTGATAAATCTGATCGGCGAATGGTTTCTGTCAAAAGGACCATCACTGATGGGATGCACTTGTGTCGTTATGCTGTGCTACAGCGCCGGCCGTACCGGATGTCCAAAGACTCGGTCAGGAGGCGTCCGCCACATCAAGAGCCGCCCTGCCGAGTGCCGGTGCCATTGTATGTTGGTTCTGTGGGCGCTGGTGATCCAGTCATCCGGCTTTCTGGAAGTCGGGATATTTGCGGCTGGCTGCAGGAAACGCAGCCTCCATTTCTCGCTTGCGCAGGCGAAGTGAGTGTGCCCTGCACGGTAAGCGAGGGATGGGCAAGGACAGCCAACAGCAAGTGCCTGCCTCTCGGCGTGCATGAAGGTGGCTGACACGTTGCCGTCAGCCGGGATGCTTGGCGCCCCCATGTCGCATTGGGCTTGGGGAGGGAGACGGCGAACCAGGCTTTTCTAACTTGCAATTGCAGGTACACTTACGTAGTACGCAGTACGGGGTACTGAGAAGTAAGAACGAGACGTCCGCGCGTTCACCGAGCTGAAGACAAGGTTCTGGCAAGTCACGTCCTAATACGCGGAGCACCCCATCTTGGCCATTAGCCCCGGACCACTCACTGACCCCCTGCGGGCATCATGAATCTTACAGTAGCGTTCTGTTGGCTTGGCCGCGTTCTTTCTGGTCTGGACGGCAGCGGGTTGTTATCTGCAGGGCAGTCCCGATGTAACCAGCCGTCCGAACCGGGAGTCAAGGATGCAAGGGCCGCGTCGAGGATCTTTCGTGTTGTCGTACGAATCGCATGTCAAAGTCTAAGGCCATTGCATGCTGCAGGCTGCAGGCCAAAATCGATAGTCGGCCCGGCGTGCATCCCAGTACCGCGGATTCTGGCTGCTGTGCCATTGCCAGAGTGTCACCCTACGGCCGACTCACCGAATGAGACTCCCACAACGTGGCCAACACCGCAAGCCGGCAACCGAAAGCTCCGGACCAACTGCTTGCTGCAATTGGACAGCTGACAGCAGAGGGTATGCAAGTCACCAAGCAGTGCAACAGCACAGATGCCGCACTCCGGAGACTTCCCTCGGCTCCCAGGCCTTGCCTCCTTGGACGACAAGCATTCCTTTTTGGAGTGAGCGAGCGCTGCCTCGTCACCCCTGTCCTCCACTCGGGCCTGCGCCCCCACCACGCCGGCTCGTTCGGGGAGCTGGCCTTGCATATCCTAGCGGTAGGGCTAAACTAGCCCGAACAGGGGTGGCGTTAACGCTGGCTTAGCGCTCACCTTGTCTTGACAGCAGCTTGGCAAGAGTCCGGGGCCTGAGAAGGCTTGTTGCTGCGGATCAGTGAGCTTTACACGTGTACAGCTCCGTCCATGTCATCACCAACAGGTGGTTTGCCAACTTGTCTCGTGGACACGGCTCGGTACAACGGCATCGACCCCTGTGATGTGCATACATACCGCCAGAGTTCAGAAGTTCCCGGTTCGCTCACATGCAGGTGTACGGATGTACATACACATCCAACGAGCGGCGTGGTGGAAGTGTCTAGCATCAGCAACCATGAAGCCCCCTTCACCCTAGCCGGGTGCATGGTTTGTGCCCCCGGTACTTGATATGGCACACCAATTCCGCGGACCATGCGTAGCAAAGTGCAAACCAACAACGAGCCAATCTTGACTTACCTGCTGACGCTCAGTAATCGAAGGGTTGATAGAATGCATGCTGACGCCGTTGATGTAGGTCACAAGCCTTTCATATTACTCCGCTGTTCGAGCTGGGTTTGTGAATGTTCTAACGTATTTGATATGCGAGCGGGATAGACAGGCGAGCGGGACAGTCAGGTATTTTTCTACAGGGGGCAAGGGAAAAAGCACCTCAAAACTGTTAGAGTACACTAACAGTTTTCAGGTACTTTCTTCGCTTATCACCTGCAAAAAATTACCTAACTGTCCCGCTCGCTTGTCTGTCCCGCTCGCATATCAAATACGTAAAAGGTCACGAGAATCGTACCTCCGCAGACTTCCAGTCCAACATCCTCCCAAAAAGATACTCATCCTGCTGACACGCAAAGACTCGAACCATAAGTTGTCGCGGTTTCTGAGCCACTCCGAGGAGAAGCAGAAGCAGAACGATGTCAAACTTCTTGCTGAACCCTGCCGTCTCTTCCATGTACCTAACGCGCTAAGGTACCCTTTACATGTGCAACCTTCCAGAAGGGGCGGCTGACTTCAAACCCCCTGCCACCGCAACGCCCGGCCAGCCCGTATTCGGAATTTCGCCAACGATAACGACATCCTCCCGCTTCCCCCAGCCTGCACCCGCTGCTCGGAGAAGGCCGCCTCCACCGGCTGTGCCATCCGCCAACTTGCCCACCCTTAGGCACCACGCGTTGTTCCTCCTTCGAGTCGGTGAACGGCGGACCCTGGCTCGACTTGGCTCGACCCTGGCTGGGAGGTTTGCACGGTCTAACTGAGCAAGTTTCTGGCACTGATACAATCTGATCA
This sequence comes from Chaetomiaceae sp. R4402, assembly GCA_023628555.1. NCBI lineage: Eukaryota > Fungi > Ascomycota > Sordariomycetes > Sordariales > Chaetomiaceae > Chaetomiaceae sp. R4402. Next base: position 26,074 of record JAMAKO010000140.1, read on the forward strand.
CGACTGTACAAGTCGCTCAGTCCGCTCTTGTGGACAGTATCTACCACCAAGAGCCATCCATAAAGTACAGCAATACGTTGGGCTTTGAGTTGTGTGCCGGTTCATCACGGGCGAGGCTGGACAGACGGCTACTGCGCTTCGGCAGCAGTAGTTCCTCATTTCTTGACAATTGAGTGTTGGAAGTTTCCATACGTCGCATGAACGACACAGACAGCGCGTCAGGCAGTTAAAAGGGCCATGAAGGCAAGCACTTGACCCGTATGCTGCTTGTGTAGTCATGAATTCACTGGGATAAACAGCGGGGCCTGATAATGCAGAAATTTTAACTCACCAGTCAGTACGTTTACACAAATCGATTCAGACATGTTGCAACGTCAGTCATGTACGCAAGGTCGGCGACTCGGAGTCCAGATAGGTAAGATTGTGACAAGTTGGACTGCTTTGCCACGATGCCGGCGCCGCTGAATCTGATGTTTCTCCGCTAACTATCATTTGGGTTGATTGAAGTGCTTTCCAGCTATCAACCTGAAAGACACGCAACATCCAGCTGGCGACGAGAAACGAACTGCAACACGGGCAATCATCATTGTAAGAGGCGCGATAACTTATGCTGCTCGGTGAACACAACAGAGCAAACACTCGAACAATGGATCGCGGGATTAAAAGCATGCAGTAGAATGCTAACGTTATCCGTAACCATCTAATTACCTAGGTAAGGTTGCTTTTGAAACTGCTGGTAATTAGGTGTCTTAGCGACATCTGTTCACACGAACTTGAAGCAACCTAACCTGGAGACATATCGACAGAAATAGATAGGTACTGTAAACAAGTGGTAGGGGATCAGACACCGACGAGCAAGGAGTGAATCGCTTATCTCACCGAAGATCAAATCGAATAGTTATTCAGATAGAACCAAGAAACTTCCCATAGCTTATCCGACGAAGGATGACTGAGAACGCGCGAACTGAACACGAAAAATGTTGATTTTTTCTTTCACTATACCTTGAACCGCTATTGGCCCGGTACACGAGTTTGGCTCCCAGCTTCTCTGCGTTACGCCCACCGATTCATGATACCAAACTTGTCTTCTCGCTGACCGCGGGTATCATCGTTCCATACCGCAAGAGCGTGGCAACAAACCACCCCTCCCATGATTGCAGTCCTTGCTGCCGTTTTCTTATGCCCGAGCCCTGCGCCGACCACCCGAGCATGGCTGCCAATACGGCCTCTGAGGCACAGCAATTCGTTCCCGCGACTGTGCCGACCACGTCGTCAGCCCTGTACCGTGACGAATACCTGAGCAGTCTGATCCGCGCCAACATGGCTCGTCTCCCCGCGATCCATCGGGCCGTGCACGAGCTGTACGATATGGTAGGTTTTCTACCTCGCGCAAGCCTGTTCTGTATTTGTCATTCAGACTGACAGCTGCCAGCTGGCGTGGCAGTATCCGATTGCAGCCAATTTTGTTCGAGATGTGTGGCAGAGGATTGGTCACTTCGCTCCATCGTCGCTCCCGCCAAATCTGCCCGCTGAGTTTTACGGTTTCATTCAACGAATGGAGTATCTCCAGCTGTTGGTGGACGATATTGCCGGCTTCATGGTGACCCACCTTGGTCAGTGTGCGGTAAGCTCACGGGCCCCAATGCCACCTGACATTCGCTCCCTGCTTGCTAACCTGCTGTTTCTTGCGAAGACCTCAAACCACGGAGTCGCTTTTCGCACTCGTTTGTTCGACGTCGCGCAGACTCTCGTCGGTTTGAAGTATGTGCGTGGCAGGGATGGGACTTGCTACTCGGTGTGCGACAACATGTACGCCACCTGGGATACTGCGCGTGCCTGAGGGGCCCGGCTTCACTTTCTATCGAGAAAAAGGCGGAACAACAGGGTCATAGGTGAAAGGGACGGTATGGTCAGAGAGAAGTGAGAGACGGGATTGCGTTGTGCTTATGATAGTTCTGTGTCTGCTGCGAAGCATTCAGAGGTACTAGACGTTACGAGGAGAAGAAATTGCCCTTTCCACACTGAGGTGTGATCTTACCGTCACACAGGTAGCACAGCCTTGTGAACACAGGCGCAGCCAACGCGTGGCAGGTCCTTTATTTCCTGGCCAACCACATGTGCTAGCGACCCTACTGTATCGATCCTGGCTGAATGCAAAGCTCATCAGCTGTACAACCTTCGGCTGCCATTGAAGGTCGGGACCACGTACTCTTTCTCTTCTCTCTAATTACAGCTAGTAATCTCGCAAATTACACTTTGGTTTTCCCTACTCCACGCATCAGACCCTTATATCGACCGTCCTGTCACATCACCCATGCCGCCGGCAAGCTTGCGCCTTGACCTGCACCAGGCAGCCACCCAGGGCCGAAGAGGAGTGGTCCGGCTCCAGCTCGACGCCGGCGTCTCAGTTGACACAAGGGACAACCAGGGCTTTACCGCATTGCACAGAGCCGTGCAATACGGGCACGAGGCAGGAATGTAGAGCGGATATTGAGGCGTCAAGCATTTTTGGCACGCCACTTCAGCTGGCCACCTTCGTGCGCGATGTCAATCTGGCGCGCATTTTGCTAGACCGAAGGGCTCACCTCGAGGTTCGTAACGTCGGACTCACGCCATTGTTCAGCGCCATCTTGACCGGGGATGAGGACTTGGTCCAGCTGCTATTGGAGCGAGGCGCCGATGCCAATGAAAAGGCTCAGTGCTCGTCCGGCCGGGGTGAGTTCGTCCTCCACATGGCGGTTTCCGCGGGGCACGACAAGCTGCTGCCGCTGCTGATCAAGCGAGGCGTGTATGTCGATACACAGGGCGAGAAGCCGCCGGAGAGGACGGCGCTGCACGTTGCTGTGTGGCTCAGGAACGAGGTGGCGTTGCAGACGCTGCTCGATTGGGGTGTGGACGTTTCCGGGACGGACGGACGGCGCTGCACGCTGCCGCGGCAAATGGCAGACTGAGAATGGTCAATCTCCTCTTGAGAAAGGGCATTGATGCCCTGGCGGAGGACGACAAAGGCGAGACGGCACTTTGCAGGGCGGTAACAAACGACAATACCATGGTGGTGGAGGCCCTTCTCGAGAGCAGTGAGGGTGCCATGTCGGATGCGCAGAAGGCCAGAGCCTTGTTATCTGCAGCTACGGCCGGACAGCTGGGAGCTACCAAAGTCCTGGTTGCCAGTGGATTCTCCGTCACCGCGGTGGTTGCCTCCGGAGACACGGCTCTGGATATGGCATCGGAATGCGGGCATCGGGAGGTGGTGGCGTTTCCGCGAGAACAAATACACTAGTCCAAACCTCTACGCTTCTCACCTCAAAACAGCTGTGACCCGGGCAGCGGCGAGGGGTCATTCAGACATTGTTCAGCTCCTGCAGACACCACGGACCTGGCCCACCGTCGATACGCCGACCCCGGTGCAACCGGAAGAGGGCGGCGCCAACACGTTACCGGATCGCTTCAGTACAGATGCGTTGGTCTCCGATATCCGCAGCCACTACTCCCACAGGTGGGCCATGCCAACCCCCGGCGGTTACCCGGTATTATGCCGCATCTGCCGAGACCTGAACTTCCGACGCGGGCCCCCTCGAGATGCAGAGGTCGAACATCATGTGCCAGATAGCGAGGCAGGGCTGATCCGGGGTGCCGCGGCCGGTGGTCGAGGCTGTTCCATGCTGCGCCAACGTCTGAAGCACCTCGAATCAGTTTACAAGGAGGAACTAATGTCTTCTTGGGTGCCCTCGGACATCATCACGCTTCGATCATTGGTGGATGGTGGCCCTCTGCTGGTTTCTTGTCAAACCGGTATTTCCGCCAACCTCACCTTACGAGCAAAAACTCTACTCTCCTCCAGGTAGCTATCATGATCTAGTGGCCTTGGGAAGGATCCCAGGAACCGAGCACTTTAACTGACTTTGGTATAGAGACCCCTGCGATTTGGCCAGTGGTCGGGCCGGCCCGGACGGTCTCGGGGACAATGGAAAACAGAATGAACCGGATTCGAAGTTTTATCCAGGGATGCACGAAGCACCATGCGGCCTGTTCTCATCAGGTAAGCGTGCTCCCAACACGGGTCCTTGATGTCGGTTCGCGTGATCTGGAGCCTCGTCTCTATGTCTCGAAGGGCGAGTCAGCAAGGTATGCAACGTTGAGTCACTCCTGGGGTGGATCCAGTCCGATGACGACGACAACGGCCACTCTCTCACGTCGGACGCAGCATATCCGCTTCGATGAGCTTCCAAAGACCTTCCGTAATGTGGTCATGATTGCGCGATCCCTAGGCCTTCGGTATCCTTGGATTGACTCCCTGCGCATCCTTCAAGATGATGCCGACTGGGAGAGAGAGGCTCCTAAGACGAGCACCATCTACGAAAACTGCTACCTGATGATTGCCGCAGACGAGTCAACATCCTGCCATACTGGCTGCTTCCCGCTGCCGCCCCCCTGACCCTCGATACCGGAGTTACTCCGTTCCCTGCGAAGGGCCCGGGAAATGGCCGTCCACGGTGTCCTTCCGTCTTACTCAGCTCTGCCAGGATGACCGAAGCGAGATCTGTCATCGACTCTACGATCCACAGAACGGCTTTCGTCCCAGTCCTCTCGACACCCGCGGGTAGACGCTGCAGGAAAGGCTTCTCGCTCCAAGGATAGTGCACTTCGGGAAATACGAGGTGGGCTGGGAGTGGGCTACGAGTTGGGCCTGCGAATGTCAGCTGGTTCAGACTCAGAGAGACAGGGAGTCCATATTCAAAGCACGGTTTCTCAACCTCTCACGCGAGGCTACGCCGGCAGGGGACGGTGGTCGCGCCGACGCAGGCCACCTCTTTTGGATCAATGTCGTTCACGAATTTTCGCGCCGCCATCTCACTAGAAGTACCGATGTTCTTTCAGCTCTGTCCGGGCTGGCGAACCGCATGAGCTTAACAGCCGAGACCGAGTACATCTGCGGTATGTGGAGGCAGGATCTTGCTCGGTATCTTATGTGGAAACCGGATCACCGCCGCATTAAAACCAGCGGTGTCAGCGGTATCCAAAGACGCCACGCGACGTACTGCGCGCCGTCCTGGTCCGTGGGCCTCGATCGTCGGGCCGGTGGAATACATCGCCTCGCCCATTTGGCGTGGTAAGGAGCCGTACCCGATCGACATAGGCGAGGTGCACTGAGGTGAAAATGCTCGCCCATTGCTCCTGGAGATGATGGAAGCCCAATCAGAGCCGGCGGGATCGAACCCCTTTGGTAACCCCAAGACCGCTTCGCTCACTGTCCGCGGCTACACTGCGCCCGTCACGTTCCACAGCAAGAACAGGAGCCTGCCCTACCAGTCGTCACAAGATGGAGGCGGGTTGTTCAGCACCTCCATCTACTCGGCTATCAATCATCCCCTTGCCGCCGACTTTGAACCGGACGTGTCTGACGAGCATGCGGAGGTGTCGTTGGGGGATGTGCTGCACCTCTTATCCGTAACGGAGTCTGAGGGCTCCGGGGACGGTCAGTTATTTCGCACGGGCTTTGGGGAAGGACTGGTCCTCCGGCAAGCCGCGGGCAACTTCGGTGTGTACAGTCGGGTTGGGACGTTCCGATACCAAGGGAAAACGAATTGGAAGGAGTGGAGGCATGTTAGGACGAAACGGACTCTTCGATTGATATAGTGGCTGAGGGATACAGAAGCTATGGGCATCTCATGGATGGATGATTTTGAAGCTCAAAACTCCGGACGCAATCTGTGGCGTTCCTAAATCTACCGACCCAAACCCGCCATCTATAGCCGCTTATTGTACAAGCGAAAACCCATTCAGATATAGAAAAGATACAAGTTCCAGGACAAGTGACTCTGACAGATGAAAAAAGAACATCTCGGGCATGGCTAGTCCCAAGGCGAGGCTCCCCATGCATGAGCAACAGCAGGCTGAAACACATCCACCCCCTTATGCCTCCTTCCCATCCTGTCAACCGACCCGTTGAAACCACTTCACCACCGGCGCTGGGACACTCAGGCATCGCCACACGAAGGTGGCATGCCTTGCACCCTGTGTTGCCCATCCAGCCTCTCCTGACAGGATAAAGCCCGCCATTCTGTGCAATCACCACACTCGGTATGATGTTGGTCGACACCCGCATCGTCAAGCCCAGCACCCCACGATGGGGTGTTGTTCCTCCTTCCGACCCAACAAGGGGGTAACACCTGGTGCTCCCGGCCAAGGGCACAAGTGTGTGCTGGGGCCCCTCACGGAGGAATGACAGAGTTGCCCCGGGAGGTACCAATTTTGATGTGGTATGCATGTCTCGTGTGTCCACCTTGAGGTGTCGACATGCGGTTGAGAGGGTGTGGTCGGGTGCAGGGATGGTGGGGATGTCTGCGGACACGCCCCTTGACATTCTGCCGCGTGGTCCTGGGTCTGAGTGGCCTGTTTGCTCCGCAATAGCAGTGTCGGGAGGTTGGCGTGTGGATGTGAGTGTGTGTGCTGGCCGTGTGGAATGGTGTGTCTCCCGGGCCCGAGACATGTGTGCCTGACTGGGCCGGCCAGCCGGCTTGTTGTTGTTACGCTCCATCAAATGAGGAGTGGCGTTGTCGCTTCATCCGGCCCTCTCAAAGCGGTTGCGGCGTGGTGAGTTGACAGCCCATGTTATGGTGATAGGGCTCTGTGGTGTTGCGGTGCACTGGGTTGGTGGGCTTGAGACCAGCGTGTGCTTGCGGGACAGGCCGACGGCAACGTCGATGTGCCGGGCCATCGGTGGCTCAATGATGCAAACTTTCTCAGGGCTGTGGATGTTGGTGGTTTGAACGTCGGCATCATCGTCCAGTCGTCTCCTATCGTCCTTGGGGTATGGCGTGGGAGCGCGGTAGCGATCATGATGGCAGCGTGCGAGCTGGGGTCGGCAGCGAGTTGGCGCAACGATCCAGTTTGGTTGCCTGTCGAGGATCTTCTGGCCAATCTCAGGGAAGGTCGAAGCCGCGGCGGCGCTTCTTGATGTGCATCGGGATAGTGCAGAGCCCATGTTGGCGGCTAATGGAGCTGACAGCGGAGGTAGGACTGGTAAGGGTGGTTGATGTTCCGATAGGGACCTGCGGCGGCTGGGTAAGAGAACGGCGATGTAGCCGAACGTTCTTAGATATGTGGTTGTCCTGAGCTGGGGGGCGGCGCAATGGGGAAGTTGTGAAGAGCAGCAGCAGGAGTTAGGCGGCGGTGTTTGAGCAGTGATGTGCGCGAAGAAAGAAGGGTGATGGAATGTTCTGATATATACCAATCGTCCGGACATGCCCTTCCGCTGACCAGGCGACGGCATACTTATCTCTCGACTCCTTTCCTGTGGATGGCCAATCCGATTGTATCACAATCTGCGTCGGCATGAGACTTGCCAAGCTGCCTCCCACCGAGTGCTGCTTCTTGGCAGCCATTTCCGACAGAGAGACCAATGTAGATCGGCTCGGGCCACAAATTTGCAAGGTGCGGTCAGCTCTTGGCGCTTTCACCAGGGATCAATGTGTAACCACCGCGTAAGACTGCCAGTGTCTCGCCTCTAGTGTTCAGTCAGCGAGTACCAGATATTCTGTCTTTGCTGCTCGAATTCCAGTCGTGTCTATTCCGGGATCAGACTTTGGCTTTGCTTGCAGTGTTTCTTGTTCCCAGCAACAGTGAAGCTGGTGTGAGGCCAAGCACCTCGGAGTAGCGCCAATGGACGACAAAGAACTGGCAGCTTCCTCTTTCACCCACGGCAGCTCAGCAGCTGCAGCAATTGATCGCGAAGCTTCCGGTGTCTCCGTCCTTCCCTTCTCGTCAGAGCCTGCAGCTCGAGCATGCCCAGCGTTTGCCTCGCCGCGCCGTCGCAGCAGTCTTGGCTCATTCTTGGCGTTCTGCCAAGCTGTCCATCCTCGACGCAGATCGTCTCGGCATCGCTTGGCATCGACCATCACGGCCCGATTCGGCCAACATGAGCAGGCCCAGGCACCACGCGAACAGCACCGTCGTGACACAGCCACTGGTACAACTCAAAAGCCAAGCCAGCCCCTTACACAGCAACTAGGCTCTTCGTTTTGCCAAACGCCGCGTTCTTTCACTCTTTGACCAGTGGTTGTGCTGTTGACCATGCCAAGATACAGCACAGGGCATTTTGGAGGGGGCTGGTGTCAGCGAGCGTCAGCCTGCGACGGCGCGTCCGTCACGCATCGCTGCGCAATACGCACGTTACCGGCAGAGGCAGCTTGGCAATGTTGCCCAAACGACCGATTGATTGCTGCGGAAGGCCTTCTCAGTCATTGACCGTGAGTCGCACGGCTTCTTGGCGAGCATCGTTTTGCAGGAAACTCAGTGGCCAGGCTCCTTGCCATCTCAGACTGTCCCGGACTTGGCCTCTTGGCGCGGGAGACAGCAGTGCTGGAAGAGCAATTGCCTCTTCACACTCATTTGTCAGGTGCTTGCTTTTTGGGGGTCGGCGGTGAAATGCAAGTCAGGAGGTCGGACTTCACAACACCAACACTTCGCATTCTCCGCTGACAATCAGGGAGGCTCGACTGCAGTCAACCTGGGCATGCATGTCAGCGGTATTGCGAGCCGCGGCAGACATTCAGCCAAACTCCAGATCCCGTCCCGCCTTCATCAGGAACCGTTACACAGCGGGACAGCGAATGAAGCAACCCAACCACTTTCTCTCTATCTGTGGTAGCCGCCAAGCGGCCACTGCCGCCGTGGCCGTCCCTTGGCATCCGGCACTCTCCGGCCACTCCCGCCAAGCCGTTACGTCGGACTCCCAAGCGTTCTTGGCGAGTGGCCGCGCCCGTCCAACGACCTCTGCAGACTGCAGCATTGCCGCGGGATGTCTTACGGAAGCCGTACGTTCCGGACTGTTGTTGTTGCCCGATGGCCGGCAAAGGCTGTGTTGTTGTCGCTGGCTGGTTTGATATGCCGGCTGACTACCACTGCGGTCGCCATGATTCATTCAAGTTCAGGCGTTCGACACTGTAAATACGCGGGTACACAGGACACTGGCATCACTGGCCCCAGAAGCAAGGAATTGCTGGTGGGTCGGGGCTAATCTGTGGTGGTTTCGTGTGAACAAGATGAATATTGCCGTGTGGGGAGCAGAAATCCGCAGTGAGCGCGGGTTGCGATGCAACACAACATCCTCTGAAAGGCTTGGCCCTGCCGGATGCCGCGGGGTCTCCCAGGATACCGATGTCGCGAGTCGACTTGACCAAATGGGTTGATGGAGAGGGTTGTGAGGTGTCGCGAACCCGGCCGCCAAGTACTCCGGTAATTCGTCGGTTAAACGATGGCAACACGAACATCGAATGGGTGGCAGCGCTTTGCATCCAGTGTTGCCGTTGACGAAGGGTTGGAATTGATAACGGCTACCAGCTCACTTGAGTGCTCGCGAACCCTCGTTGCAAGGCAATGTGTTTCCCACGGATAACTGATCATACTGGCTTGGTCAGCAAACTGAAACTGCAGTCTTCCGGTTAGGTCTGACTGTGCAGCCTGGAACAACTTGAACCCGGGTCCTTACCTGCAAGCAGCCTTCGTGCAACAGCGCAGTGCTACTGAGGAAGTGCCAGCACCATCCCAGCTGTGAGTGGCTGTTTTGGCAGAGAACCGCAAGTTCAGTTTGTTGAGCAGCCGTTTTGCAGGCCCCTTCATTCCTTGTTGACCCTGAGCAAAGGTGCAGTCTGGCCGTTATCGTTGCGGGTTTTCAAGACAGACCCTGATGTGTCCTATATGGGTCCAAACCACGGACGCTTCACTCCGTGCATGCGCCAAGGGTTAACCTGCTGGCTCAGCCATAGTGTCTACCGGAGTGAGTCCAAATATGGTAGCTCTGAGCGACCATCAGTCATACTTAAGTTTCAACGTACTTGATCATCGTTCTCTACTGCTGAGGCACAGGTAGCTTGTCGACGGGGGGGGGGGGGGGGGGGCGGGGGCGGGGGCCATGACGCGGAGGCAGAGCGGATGGCGAAGGAGGGTCAGGAGTGGGCGACGGCGGTGCTGCGCCGCGAGGA
>JAMAKO010000141.1:0-34083 GCA_023628555.1 Chaetomiaceae sp. R4402
ACTCACTAGCGCTCTCGCTTAACCCCTGTTTTGGTCAGGCCAGTGCAGGGGTAATGGTCAGCTCACCTGTACCCTGCGGCGGCAGGGTCCCCACTGCCCCTGCCCCCGGCCGTGGGCCGTGGGGGACTGGGGTTTTCGGCGACGTCGGCGGAGCCATCCTTGTCGCCGAGCGGACTGCTTCGGCCGTTGCATGGCGCCAAGGCCGCGCGCCCCGCCGCCAGAGGTGCCGGGTGCCGGGTGCCGAGGGAGGCCGAGGGGCAGCGCCGTAAATGGTGGCTCGGAAACGTATGCTGTGGCTATAACTGCATCTGCTGACGGGTGAGATTATGGCCGTTGAATCAATTGCGGTCAGTTTGATGGGCCAGTTTCTTCACCTAAATACTAACGCATCGCGCGTATGCTGCCACCGTTTTAGCATGTGATTGTGCAAACAGGGTGGTGTCGGCTGTGTTGCCCAATCGACACTGCTTGGTGGAAAGTTGAAGCCAAGGTCGTTGTAGGCGGCTCGTGCAGGGAGGAAGCTGCGCGGATAAGGAAATGGGAGAAACCAGATGATGGACTGGAAGGAATACATACGGTGAGAGTCGCTGCCTTGCGCCCACAGCTGGTGGGTCGCTCCTGCCATCGGCTGCCCGAGAGCGCAAACCATCTGAACGCAGAAACTGAGGGTCACACTGCTGCCTTGTAGAGCAACTTGAAGCTGAAGAAATAGGGAGGCAGCCTGCGGCCCGCTGGAGACTAAGCCATTTCGTCCTGATTTTCCAATAAGCGCTGAGATTACGCATACAAACAGCTGGTTTCTGGGACGCTATGTGCATTCGCACCACTTCCCGGCCGCCACCACTAGCTGTCGCCTCTTACAAAGCCCGACGACAGAATCCCAAGCCCATACAAACCTGCCACTCATATCGATCCGTCTTGATCCATCGCCGACTCCTCCGCCAACTACTTGGAGGCTGTGCCGCCGAACGGCTGCAAGACGCATTCCAAAAGCAAGCGGGCGACAATGTCCGACCGCACGTTATTTCGAGCCGCAACCTCCTCGGTGGGAAATGTTGCGTAGATGGTCTGGGCCATGTCTCTGCGTAGGCTGGGGGGCACCTTCAGCACGAAACGGCCTGTGGTGGGACTAATTCTTCCTGGCGGCAAGTCCACCTGGTCCGGGACCGGCAGCGGCGGCTGCTGCTGGGGCTGCTGCTGCTGGGGCTGCTGCTGCTGGGGCTGCTGTTGCTGCTGCTGCTGCTGCTGGGGCCGCTGCATGTGGGACGCCGGCGTGGAACGCGGAGTTTGCGCTGGCTGAGCGGAAGCTGGGGACGAGCCGGTCTGCGACGGATCTGGGAGCTGTGCCTGGCTGTGCACCTGGCTGGATGCTTCTGGTGCCTGGGTCGACAGCCAGCCTTGCTGCTGGTTGCCTGGATGCTGCTGCTGGGTGACGTGTGTTGGCCATTGAGAAAGTCCCTGTGTCTGGTGAACCATGCTATTTTGGTGGACCTGAGCACACTGGAGACATGCTGGTACGGAACATAGGGCCATAGGTGGCAGTGCCTGCATGGGATTCATCATGTGAGGCAGCGCCTGGGAAGCTTGATGGAATGTAGACCGCTGTCCTTGAGGGGCAGCCAAACTCCTTGGATCGATGAACCCATATTGCTGGAGCTGATTGCCAAAGCCGTGCCCCACAAACGGGATCGCAGCCGGTTGACCCGCACCGGGCACCTGGGACGTGGCCATAAGGTTCCCCGCCGATTGCTTGGTGAAGGATATGGTGCTGTAACTGACCCGAGGGTGGAACGCCGTCGCGGGCGGCCTTAGATTGACGGCCTGCTTAGAGCCGACCGCATCAAGGACGGGACTTCCTCGCGGAGCACCGTCGTTTGCTGGCAAGGCACGGCTCACAATGAATCCTGGGATGTTCGTCGGTACCCCGTTGAAGTCGAGACATGAGATCTGACCGAGCGAAACCGGATTCTGCATCGACACATTGAGGTCAGTCGCAGCAGGTGCGCCCGACTTTACACCCTCTCCGTATGTGGCCGCAAATGTCGATGGGAGTTGCCTGGGAGAGATTGCCTCTGAGCGTCGGGGTGGCAGAGTTGAGGTTTGGGGAAGTGATTCTGGGAAAGCGAAGTCGTCCCAGGTAGGGAGCAAGGCTGCTCGACTCTCGGGTGGCGGAGCATTGCCGAGGACCGCCGTCTGATCGTCTTCCGAAGCGTGGACACGGTCTAGGACCGGGTCGACGTCGTCTGACGGGGAACTTGTCGACGGGTGAGCCATTGAAGCGAGTTTCTGGTCAATCGGCCGAGGTCTCTTGACTGGAGTCGCCGAAATGAACTGGATGTCGTCGTCTGCTGCGGGCCTCTTTGCTGGCGCAGACGGGTTGCAAGAACCAGCCCTGCTGGCTGGCGTGGGGGCAGGCGGTTGGGGCGAGGCGGATTGCTTCTCCTTGGAAGGAGAGACCGGAGAGGTCATGACGGTTCGAATCTGCAGCTCAGGGACGACTCTCTCGGGGCACGGATGATTGGTGACGACAAGCAGACTGGAAAGAGATAGAGAAGAGACACAGCACCAGGTTATATGTTCAAGTGGTCAAAGACACAAGTTCATCACGTACCCTGCCGAACAGGCCCTCACGCGGAGGACGGAGGACGGGGACGTGTGAAGTTGTATTCAGGATGCATCTCACAGCAGCTTTGCTGTGCTGTTTGCTTGCATTCACAGTCCTCGCGATCCCGGCAGTCGCTAGGGACTACCTAGCGTGAAGGGGAGGTGCGAGGTAAAGGGAGATAAAGATGGTGGAGAAATGGAAGGCTTGATCTGAATGTGCGTGCGATTCTGACACAAGAGATAAATGGAAACAGAGCCGCGCCCTTGTCGTGGCGAACGAACCAAGCAATGGAAAGTTGCGCGGTTCCAATGCGGGCGGTTGACAGCTGAACTTCGTAGGAACGACGGGTGAATCAATACTGTAGTCACCATCAATGCATCCCGCGGTCAGAGTTCGTGGCTCTGGCAGCCAGAAGCCGCTTCTGCACGGTGGTCCAGGCCAGCTTCACAGTTGTGTTGCATTGGTGTTGCAGGTCCGCGGCTGCACAGCTGAGCTCAACAAACACCTTGAAGCCCTGGCGCAGACAGCTGACTGACAAGTGTCGCGAAGGTATTGACAGCTTCCCCCCCCCCCCCCCGGCCCACTCCCTGTCAGAGCACCACCGCACGCTGCAGCTCTGGTGGGTCTGGCGGGGCAAGGCTGCGCTTCTGCCTTGTCCGTCGATTACGTTCCGACTTGACGTTTGCTGATTGCTGCGTAGGTAGCTCACCAGAACTTCAACCACATCGTTCCACTCCGAGGAAGCTCTGCAGATTGTTTTGCTCATTACACAGTGTGTGACTGTGCTTGGCTTCGGCAGCCCCCGACTATGGCAGGCCACGCTGCCAACGAGCTGCTCTCGACCCAAAAGGCGTCCGACTCGGGGCTGCAGGTTGTGCTGCACCCGCTGCCCATCCTCGAGATCTCCGACTTCATTGCCCGCGGCTACCAGCGCGCCTTTAAGGGCGCCGTTGTGGGTGCGCTTCTGGGCCAGCAGAACGGCCGCGAGGTGACCATCGAGCACAGCTTCAGCTGCAAGTCTGCCAAGAATGCCGACGGCTTCTACGAGTTGGACCAGGCGTGGTTCAATGAGCGGCTAGAACAGAGTGCGTTCTCTGTTCTCTGCTCCCCCGGCTCGGCTGACACTGAGTAGTGAAACTCGTCCACAAGAGCCCCGCCCTCGATCTCGTCGGCTGGTATTCGCTCGTGCCCCGGACAGGTCCCGCCGCTCTGCATCTGCCCATCCACCGCCAGATTAGCGCGTACAACGAGTCGGCCGTGCTGCTCGGCTTTCACATCGAGGACATGCTCTCGCCGGCGGCAGGGGACCCGCTGCCCATCACGATATACGAGAGCAATATGGAGGCCGAGGACAGCGCCAAGGAAGCTGACGGCGAGGACAAGGAGATGAAGGACGCCGAGACAACCACGCACATGGTCCTCCGCTTCCGCAAGCTCCCGTACACCACCGAGACCGGCGAGGCCGAGATGATTGCCATGCAGTTCATCCGTGAGGGCGGCGCCCACGCCACGGTCGACAGCACTGAGAAACACATCCTTGAGCAATTCGACAAGAAGATCGCCGTCGACGACGGTAAGGGCAAGCGTCGAGCGGTCGCCTACGAGGAGAGCAGCAAAACCAGGAAAGACACCTCCGCCGCCGCCGCCGAGCCACCCACATCCACAGTAAACCCCGACGCCAACCTCACGCGTGCCGAGGCCGAGTACATGGCGGCCCTGCAATCCCGATACAACGCCATCAAGATGATGAAATCGCGCCTCGCACTGGTCATCACCTACCTCCAGCGCTTGCCACCAGCCTTCACGCAGGGCACGACGCCAGCCGCCGCACCCTTAACCTCCTCCACCATCTCCACCCCCTCAACGACATCCTCCTCTTCCGAAGCCACCACCGCAACCGCCACCCCAACGCCCAACGGCACCGGCACGCACACCACCCCGTCACACACGATTCTGCGGCAGATCCAGGCGCTGGTGACCAACGCCGATCTGGTGGTGGCGCCGGCGGAGCAGGCGGCCGCGCTGGAGCGCGAGATCCAGCGCGAGACCAACGACGTCGGCCTGGTCTCGCTGGTCGCCGACCTCTTGGCCAGCGTGAGCGAGGTGCGCGAGGCCGGGAAGCGGTTCCACGTGCTTGACGCGGCGAGACACACGCGGCAGGGTGGGAGGAGTGCTGGTGGTGGTGGGGGAGGAGGCGGGGGGCAGCATGAGGACGGCGGTCGGTTGGCGCTTGCGGCGGCGGAGTTGCGGGGCGGGGGAGATGATGGTGGGCAGGAGTATTAGGCTTTGGGGGGTAGGTATGGGTTTTCGTTGCGGCTGGATGGGGAGACAGGTGCGCGGTGTTTGTAGAGCAGGCTGCCTAGGATCGTTGCTGAGACTCATTACGGAGAGACTCTTACGGTTGGCAGCAGTCATGACGATATGATCATTTAGGGACGGGGCAGGAAGGGAGTTGCATCTTGCACGGACGGCGCAGACAGAACTGCAGTTGTTGAGGCGTTGGAGATGGAGAATCCCGTGTGTTCTCTCTGCACCTCCTGTTTCTCTTCCATCAAAGAAAAGGTAGATAAGGACAGAACAACCGCGGCGACACGGACATGTGAAGTCGCCCCTAGATCAGACCGCAGTTAAGAATCTCGCCCCAGCAACCCAATAAGCCCCGTGGAACTTGGCTTGATTATTCAAACATCCCTTCCCAAACTTCCGCCCCACCCTTCCAGTCCTTTCCAACCTTCAATTGTCATCATCGTCATCATCGTACAGCTTCCACCCCCCAACCACCTGCTTCTGGAACACACCCGTCGGATCATACTTTGCCGCCACCGTCTGAAACACACCCAGATTCCCCGTACTCGCCAACGGATCCTGGAACCTGCTCGACGAGTAGTTGGGATACCGGAACTTGCGCGCCACGCCCTCCTCGGCGGCGGCAGCGTCGACGGTCTCGATGAACGCCTGCACGGCGCCCATGATCTGCTCGCCCAGCGCCGGGTCGACCCAGAAGGCGGAGCAAAGGATCAGCACGAGGTCCTTCTGCGGCGTCGAGGATGGGTCGAAGCCGAGCGAGTCGGCGCGCTGCGGGGACGAGGGCGGCGCCGGGATGGACTGCAGTGTCAGTGAGGCGGCGGTGAGAACGGAGGCGCTGTGTCCCGCCGTCATGGCGGCCACGGCGGTGCCGAAGAGGGCCCGGACTTTGTACAGGATGGTCGGGGAGATGTGCAGGGTCGTGGTGGCGAAGATGGTGCTGGACGGGTTGAGCGTGTTAGTGTATGTCCAGAGCAGTGAGGTCTGAGGCAGGGAAAAAAAAAAAAAAGGGGGGGGGGGGGGAGGGGTTGGAAGACATACTACTGGTCCGGTGTGCTCTCAGCTTGGATCTCGTTGGCAAAGTCGGTCACGTTGGAGGTGCGGAGCGTGCTGGAGAGCTGCGGCTGGATGTCGGTATAGTTCTTCAGGTTGGCGGGGAAAGGGGTCGGCTCCGTGTAGATGAGGCTGTTGGACACGAGCCAGAGGTTCTGGCCGCCAATGTATACATGGCTCTGCTCAACCGAGGACGCCGGGTCAAAGTTGGCCGGGTTCTTCCAGTTGGTGAAGGCGTCCAGCTGCGCGATGGCGGTCGAGTTAGGGTAGACCACGCCGCCGCCCCAGATTTTGCCCTTGGAGATGGTGGTGATGTCGAACCGCGTGACGATGCCGAAGTTGCTCTGGCCACCCTTGAGTGCAATAAACAGGTCCCGGTGGGAGCTGTAGTTGGCATTGATGATGTCTCCGCTCGCGAGCACAACTTGCATGTTCACGACGGCGTCGCAGGCAAAGCCAAGCCGCAGTGCGAAGAAGCCGATCCCACCTGTTCAGGGGTGTGATTAACCTAACTCTTCTCGCCGCCCAAAATAGACGAACATGGTAGGATCAGGTAGACGTACCCCCTGAAAGAAAACCTCCAACTCCCACGGTGGACGCTCTGGCCCCATTCAGGGACCGGTTATGCGCGTCCAAAAGGGGATACACATCCTCCCCCCAGAGCGCACCGGTGCCGACAGAGACAGTCACGCCATCGTCGAGCAGCCGCACGGAGTTGAGTGAGGTCAGATCGACAGTGACGCCGCAGTCAATGTTGGAAAAGCCTCGGTTCGTCGCGTGGCCGCCGCTGCGGATGGCAAAGTCGGTCTGCGGCGACTTGACCAGCGCCTTTAGCACGGCCGACACCTCGGCGGCACTGGCGGGCTTGACGATGCACGAGGGATCCTGGGTCTGCTGGTTGGCGTATGAGTACGACGCCTCGGACGCGTTGTAGGCGCTGCTGCCGGGAAATTCCACCTTGCCCGGCAGCAGCGCCGCAAGTGTGCCACAGATGCCGTTGGCTGCTGCGCTGGCAGTGTCGGCGGTAGCACTGGTCTTACACGGGAGCAGCAGCAGCAGCACGGCAGCCAGTAGAGAGACTCGCTGCAGAGTGCCTGATGGTGTAACCGGCAGCATGCTGGGCATGCTGGGCTTGAGCGGGACAGCACGGGAAGGGCGCCGTAAGGGGCAGGTGAGACAGTGTGTCCTAGGTAGTGTGTCCTGTGTGTCCTGTGTCGAATACGGGTCTGGCTCGGCTGAAACGTCACTGAGAGGAGCACCAGTGAGACGGTGTGGGAGCACAAGGAGAGAGGGAAATCAACGGCCGAGATAACGACGGGAGCTTTCGGCGGCATACCAGCTTCTTAATTTAAGGCCCGTCAAGAAGACTAGGAAGACGTGCGAATGCGCTCTCCTCGGATTGCTTCCTGCTGCTTCACGTCAGCTGCATCCATGTCCCGCGCTTTCAAACGACGGGATCCCTGATATGCCACCATATCCTTCCTGTCGGCAAGTCCGAATGCTGTACGGGGTTGCGGGGTTGAGTGTGTAAAAAGTCTGCCTGTTCTGTGTGTGTGTGTGTGTGTGTGTGTGTCTTCTCTGTGAATACACACAGTAAAGTATGGTAGGTACTGTTATCCGTCTCGGCCTCGTGGCATCGCACCTTGCATGACAGGCACCCCCCGAACATCTTCGGGGAGGGGCGCAGTTGCCGCACGCCCGCGTCAAATAAACGTGGTTTATTGCACGTTTCCATTGCCCGGTGTAAGTGGTACAGGGGAGAGCTCCCCTGTAGCTTCCCTGCGCTGCGTGGAAAGCGGCTTGTAGCTGAGCTCCCCCCGCTCCCCCCTGTTGGAGGGTGTGATGAGCAAACAGCCCAAAGAGGTCACTTACACCCGCCGAGCACACCACCACACTCGACACAAGCATGCTAGCAGCAAGCCACGCGTGTATCAAGAGCCTCATTATTGCCTTGGCTTCACTAGTGCTCCCACGCACTAAAAGCCCCAGTAAGCCTCAGTAGCTTCAGCAGCACCATACTGATACTGTACTGCGTATACCTACCTACCTACCTACCTACCTCGGCATGGCTCCCGATGCGAAACCGAAGGGCACCGTCCTGATCACCGGCTGCAGCGATGGCAGCGCCGGCTCGGCCCTGGCTCTTGAGTTCGTGGCCCGGGGCTACCACGTGTACGCCACCTCGCGTAGCGGCCCCCCGACCATGTCCAAGCTCAACAACCTCCCCCACATTACGCTGCTTCAGCTCGACATCACCAAGCCGGGCGAGATCCGGGCCGCCGCGGACGCAGTCAGCAGCAATACGGGCGGGTCGCTTACCTACCTGGTGAACTGCGCCGCACGCAACCACTTCATGCCGCTCCTGGACGAGCATGTCGACCAAGCCAAGGCGCTCTTCGACCTCAATGTCTGGGGCCACCTCGCCGTGACGCAGGCGTTTGCTCCGTTGCTCATCAATGCGAGCGGCACCGTCGTCTTGATCTCCTCCCTGTCCGGCTACCTCAATGTTCCATATCAGGGTGCGCCACTCCCCAATAGAAACAAAACATTGAAACACTGCTTATGTGTTGTGTTGCGAGCAAGCTGACTGTTTTCTCCAGGCGTCTTCGCCGCGTCCAAGCGGTCCGCCGAGATCATGGCCGAGACGCTGCGTCTCGAGCTGGCGCCCTTCCACGTCAAGGTGCTGTCGGTCGTGACGGGCGCGCTCAAGACCAACGGCCAGACCTACTTCGACGACTGGACGCTGCCCGAGGGCTCGCGGTACGCGCCCGTCGAGCAGACCATCAAGGACCGGGCCCGTGGGCAGGAGGGGGCGCCGCGCATGGAGGCCGCCGACTATGCGAAACGCGTCGTCGCCGAGATCGTCAAGGGCAAGACGGGCAAGCTGTGGTACGGCGCCAGTGCCGGGCCTGTCAAGTTCATGACGTCGTATCTCCCTTCGTGGATCGTGGTATGTCCGGAACTGAGGTATCGATTCTATTGATTATTGGTGGCTGACGCGCCGTGCAGGACAGTGCCGTCCAGATCAAGACGGGCCTCGATGTGCTGACCCAGCAGAACAAGTAAGCAGGTAGGTACCAGTATGCTTGTTCGATGTGGCGGCTTCGAGATGGTGCCGGATTGATTATCAAAATTGGCGGCGTCCAATGTTTGTACTAGTATGCTCACTTGTAAGCTGCCCGGGGTTGGTGTTTTCCCGGTAGTCTACGACACACTGCTTTCTAAATGTGACCAAAGTCTCGGAAGCCGAACTACGAAATCAATTGCCGTCAAGCACGCTGCCGCAGCCTCTCCCAGGGAGCTGAAAATACCAGGTATCTAGTATGGTGAAAAGAGGGAGCGCAGCCGAGTAACCAACCCAAAAAGCCAACCAAAAAAAAAAAAAAATTGCCCAGACACTCTTCCCACAGGGACACTGCCAATCCAGCGTGTAAGTCAAGCCCTCTTCTTGAAGCTGGCCCTCACATTGAGACCCGGCAGAGTCAGCGTCCGCCAATGAACCGTGTACTTGTCCCTCTTCTCCGCCATCTCGGGCTCGTAGCTCTCCAGGATGTGGTACATGACATGCTTCATGACATACGAGACGAAGAAGCGGCCGGGACTGGCATGGCACGCACAAGTCCAGTCAGCATTGATTTCAGCTAGTGTGACGGACAAAGGGGGCAA
Organism: Chaetomiaceae sp. R4402; assembly: GCA_023628555.1. Lineage (NCBI taxonomy): Eukaryota > Fungi > Ascomycota > Sordariomycetes > Sordariales > Chaetomiaceae > Chaetomiaceae sp. R4402. The sequence continues at coordinate 9,629 of JAMAKO010000141.1, forward strand.
AATGGTAGGCGCACCACGTCAGCTTGCCAGTCCCCCACACGTGCCAAGTCTCGTTGATATCAGTGAACTTGGACGGGCCCTCGGGCTGGATCGACGCGTCGCGGCCCAGCGCCTTGGGGTCGGCGAAGCGGAAGCCGTCGAACAGATCCGGTCGCGGATACTTGGACGGATCGTGCAGCATCGGTCCGACGGGGATGCCCACCCACTCGCCCTTGCTGACAAGCGTGCCGTCCGAGAAGGTGAAGTCTTTGAGCGCGCACCGGCGGGCCGTTACTGAAGGACACGAATTGTCAGCAATGAAAATGTGTTTGATATTTTGGGTGGCGGCATTTACGCACCAGACTCAACCGGCGTCCAGCGGGAGCACTCCTTCAGGAAGCTGTCCATCAGGGGCAGGCCTTCGCCTTCGACAAGGAACTGACCCCCTGCCGGCCCCTCAATCTCCGCACGCAGGGGCTCGATGTACTCCGGGTGCTCGCAGAGGCTGAAGACGACAAAGGTCAAGGTCTGTGTTGAATGCAAGTGAAGATAAGTCAAGTCTCCCTTATGAATGCAGCGGGTGTACGAGCACGCACCGTGGCGAGGCCCTGCACGGAGCCGAACCAGATGGCCATCACCTCGAAGGCCATCCGGCCCGGCGACCATGGCATGGACTTGGGCGAGGTGTCGATGATCCACTGAATGACATCGTTCTGAGAACCAAATCAGTGGAACCGTCCCCATCGTCCTTGGATGTGAGGTAGGCAATGGCTGCGTACACGGTGCTTAGCGCTGCTGGGGTCCCGCAGGCGTTGTTCGATGATGTCCACAAGGCCTTGAAAGAAAACGCGCTGCCGTGTGAGGAAACGGGGCATAAACATGCCAATGGCGCTGTGCGAATGGTAAGCACATCCTCCGATCGGGCACCGCGACTTCCGGCGGCTTGAGCCCCCCCCCCTCGGCCCCCTCCACCCCCCCATGGGCCCGCGGCCCCCCGCGGCGGGGGGCCCCCCCCCCCCCCCCCCCCCCCCCTTGTCTCTGACGACATTCAGGGGTAGGGCAGGAGGAGGGGTGGTCAGGGGAAATGAAGACGGGCTTACGGCCTCAAGATGGCGGGCACGATGCGCAGCAGCTCAGATCCGTACAGCACGTCCTCGTTGTAGTAGTATGCGGCGTCGATGAACTCGTTGTTTTCCACTGCGCCGGGTAAGAAAGTGGCATGTCTTTGCGTCGGTGACCCTTGCTTACCGTAGTCCAGGCCAAAGAAGGCATAGGCGCTAATCTTGGTGACGACGCGCTTGGAAAGGGCCAAGACTGGTGGTCAATGACGGTTAGTGCCCCTGACAGTTTATGTTGTTTGTTTGACTGCTTCTTGAATGTGTTCAGGGGGGACAGGGCACACCATTGGCAGTCCCCGTTGTTCCGAGCTCCTCGGCGAATGTGCGGTCAATGATGGCACGCACTCCTGGTGTCAACTTGGGTAGGTGCGTCGTCAGCAGCGTGCGAAGTGTGCGGACGAAGCCGATGCCCTCGATGCCTCGCTGGTCATGCCAGTTGAAGCCGTTCATGGTATACTCGGGCTTGAGGATCTCCTTGGCGGCCGCGTGGAGGGACAGCTGGTCGTTGGTGGCATTCTTGATGTCCTTGATAAGCTCGGGCGACGAGACGAGCGTCATCCAGCTCTCGGGCGAGTTCATGCGCAGGGGCTTCCCGTCCATCTGTGAACGCCAGGGTCAGCTCACTCTGCCCCATAACGGACGACGGCGATGGTATCACCTGTGCGTAAGCAGCTCGGATCCTCCCGTTTGCCGCAAGCGGGTAGATGAAAAGCTCCCAACGATCCTTGGCGTAGCGCCGGAGGGAAGACACGAAGGAGACCCATGGCTTCGGGCGCCAACGCTTCTGTTGTTGCTGGTCAACGGAGGACGAGAACGGGGCACGGGATTGTGGTTTTGAGGCACCACATACAGCCCAAGCAAGGCCGAGCACGAGCAGACACGACGTCAGAGCGGCGAGTCTCGCTCCGAGGGCAAGTCCTTGAACCAAGAAAGGGGGAAGCAGAATTGCGTCCATAGCGAGCGTCTGTTCTAGGTGATGCTAATATTCTGGCTTGGAAAACGACGACGACCTCATCGAGCAAAACCTCCGGCGCTGCCGGAGAGGGCTACCCCAAGTATTCTCTGCCTTCATGTTCTTAACGTCTCTTTCTGACCCATCTCGCCCGGCCACCTATGTGGGAGGGATTACGCTGACCTGCTTCTACGCAGCGGTACTACCTCACTGCCTCCTGTGTACACCGCATGCCCCTGAGTCTGGTTCGCGCCTGGTTCGGCCTCTTTACGAAGGGAGTATGATTGACCCCATTGACCCCAGCAAAGGGCACGGGTCATCGTCGTCACCCTTGGCTCGTTGCACCACATCGCATCATACAACATAGTTCAAGCGAGGTACTTCGCATTGGATCCTTTGCGAGCCGCCCCTTATCTTGGTTGCTACACCAGCCTGACAGGCTGCTTGGCAAGCGGGCGGCAATCCCTCATCTTCACTGCAACCGCACCGACACCCGTACAGATCCTTCGAACGGGATGATAAAAGGGGCGGGCGAAGCAAGCGGCAGCGGAAACCGAGTTCAATGCAAGCGAATGAAGGATGAGGAGTACGGAGTTGAGATGGCTCGACAGCGAGCCCATACCCAGGACCAGTCCACGTCCCCCCTGAGTAGCAAAAGTCAAGAGCCCCCTGTTGCTTCACTTGAGGTGCTTTTGTTCGTATACAGAGGAAAGGCGGTACACTGAGCAGCCCTTCTACACTGGCGCCGTGTGTTCTTCGCTGGGTATCGTAAAGTACTCTGTCCCCGTCTGTAACCCCTCGGCGTTGTCCGGTGTCATTGCCGGCATTACTATTAGTGGTCAGACGGTAGCAAAAGTGTGGAGGGTTGGAGGGTGGGGCATTAGGGATGAATCTGGGAGTTTAGTAACGTTAACACACTCATATCGGTCAGCGAGGCCAAGCGGAGTGTCTCTGAATTGGGCCGGTCGAAGCGACGCAAGCCGTGGACTCTGCAGATGCAAGACAGGCTTTGGAACAGGAGGGCCGGAACTCACGTTCGTTGGAGGTTGGCCGGCCGTGTGCGACACACCGGTGCCCGGTACTCTCGGGGTAATGTCTAGCTGCCATTGGCGCCCGAAGGGTGCTGGGCAGCATTGTCTGATATCTGTCAGCGTCGCACGCCACATTCAGCCCGTGCCGCGAGAGCATGCTGTCTGATCGGGCCTGGTCCATCGACCTCCTTTCTCTGCGGAGGGGGGCTTACTGCGCCCGCGCCCTGCGTTCTGCGTAACAATTGTGTAGCCCTATCTCATCCCCAACTCGACCATCTCCACGTCAGCCACCCGTTACCACTACCGGCCTTGTGAAGGCTGTTGCTGCTGCCTGCCATGCATAGGCTGAAAGGAGGACGATCTGTCTCACCTTCTGATTTGAGGGGCGCTGCCCGGCTGGCCAGCACACGCTGCTATAGATAGGTACCTAGTAGCTGGAGGGTCTGGACGGGGGACCCCTTGGGGATTCTGCAGGCCGCCACACAGCACAGCACAGCACCGACACGACGAGTGCTCTTGCATCGCGGCAAATGCCATACATACTGTTACGGTTTGCCATTCCTCCCCCGCGGTACGATACTGTGTAACTCTCTCGACAATCTGGACTCAGGAGGCGTTGATTGATTCTCGCGCCTGCGCCTCCCTCGCACGTCCGCCACACTCAGCGGCGGCCTTCAGTTCGGCGAGGAGAGTCGAGAAGGAGGGTGAAAGGGGGCGTTTGCTGCGGCATGTCTCGCGGCTTGTAGAACAGAGAAAAACCGACCGACCTGGAATGCCGTACTTGTAGTCCAGACCGCCGCTCTGACGGACGCCTCTAATCCCCCGCCTCCGCCCCAGCCGGACGCCATACGGGCAGTTGAGCCTCTAGAGCACCCCCATAACCCAGTTCCAACCAAACGCCTCCCCAGCCTAAATTCGCACGGACATCACCCCATAACGCCATGGCTGGTCTACCGCCCGGCATCGACCTCTCCCAGGTGCCCCTTGCCCTGAACCCCTCCGGAGACCCGCCCAACTTCGTTGACCCGCCGTCACTCCTGGCTGCCGTCCAGGCCGTCGGCATCACCCTTGGGTTCGTCTCGTTGGCGTTGGTCACGACCCGCCTGATCCTCTCCCACCGTGCCAAACGCCCCTTCGGCCTCGACGATGGTATGTCTTTCCCCTTGGGATCAACTACGGCCAACTGACATGGCACATCAGCATTCATTGTGGTCGCTTGGACGCTGGCGGCCGTGTATACCGGCACCTCTTGCGCTCGTACGTCAACAGCTGCCATCACGCCGGCTTGCATGGCAGTGTACTAATTAACATGTCCCGCAGTTGATGGCGTCACCAGGCATGCGTGGGACACGCCGCTGAGCTTTCTCGATCCGCCATATCTGAAGGTAGGTGGTCTATGGACTCAACCTCGCAAGACAGAGGAAGACAGTACTGACAGCTCCCGCCGCCCAGAAACTCTTCGTCACGAGCGTCGTGTACGGGCCCATGCTGTTCTTCGCCAAGGCGTCCATCCTGGTGTTCTACTACCGCACCTTCCAGCCCAAGGCCTGGCTGCGCGTCTGCATCTACGTGCTGCTCACCATCATGGTGGGCACGTACTGGATGACGGTGCCGTTGTGCTTCTACTACTGCGCGCCGCACCCCAACACGGACCAGTCGTGGGACCTGGTGACGCTGGCCAACTGCAACCACCTCGCGACGCCGGGCCTGGTGCAGGCCGGCATGAACATCGGCGCCGACCTCGCCATCTTCGTCCTGCCGCTGCCCATCGTCTTCCAGCTGCAGATGTCCATGGCCAAGAAGATCAGCATTGCGGGCATTTTCATGACTGCCTTCTTGTGAGTCGTCCACCCATGCCCATGGGCAAAACCTGACTGGCCTCTGACCTGTTTTTGCTGCTGCAACAGCGCCCTTGTCGCCAGCGCCCTGACGGTGTACTACCGCGTCCGCATCATCCGAGGCTATGACGTGTCGTGGGCCGGTGCCCAAACCTACATCTGCATGTGAGTTGCCGCCCAATAACCCGTCTCAGTTTTCTCGCAACTGACCTCCACCTCCCTCCCCCTCTACAGTCAAGCCGAGGTCTACACGTCCATCATCGTGGCCTGCATGCCGTCGCTGGCCAAGCTGTGGAACAGCAAGCTGCGCGAGTCGCGCTTCTACCGCAGCCTGCAGTCGCTACTGTCGTATGTGCGCGGCGGCAGCGGCTCGTCGGTGGACTCGTACAAGAGCAACAACAACAAGCCATACCACCTGCACGGCAGCGGAGGTAAGGGCGGCAGCGGCGGCGGCCTCGGCGGCGCGGGCGGGCCGAGCTACCCGCTCGACTCGTCCGAGTCCGTGTCGCGCCTGCATTGGAAGGCCGCGGGATTCCACCAGAGCGAGTTCCACGTCGCGCCCGACCTCGAGGAGGCTCGCGCGAACCCGCACCGCGGCGACGGGATCCGCAAAATGGTGACTGTCGAGCTGAGCTCGATGAAGAATCAGCGGCCCCGGACGAGGGACAGCTGAAGGGCATTGTATTAGTACGCTGGCGGGAGCGTTCCAAAAAGCGGGAACGGGTGCCCGGTTGGTAGGGTTAGCCACTCGGGGTCGGACACGAGATCGCTTGTGTTGTACCTTACGTGGTGTTCTGTGACCTTCTCCAGCTGGACTAGAGGGTGGTTTTTGTCATGCCGCAATGAGTTTAATTGAGCGCTTTCGACTGCGCTGCGGTGCACTGCTTCACCAGCCCTCAACCTGACCATTCGACTAAATCGACAGCTTGAACCCGCCTGGCACGCCCTTTTGAAACAGACCCTCCGGATCATACTTCTTGCTGACCGCCCTCATCCGCGCCAGACTCTTCTCGCCATACCCGGCCATGACATCGTCCTTGTGGTAGGCGTAGTTGGTGAAAATGTATCGATGCAGCAGGCCTTTCTCGCTCGCCAACCGCCGGAAGTCGGCCACCAGCGCCTCGATCGCCGCAAAGATGCGGGTGTCGTCCTGCGGCTGCGTCCAGCACGGGTTAATCAGCACAACAAACAGCGGGCCGTCAGAGGCGGGGATGTCCATGGCGTTGCCGCCGGCCGCGGCCGAGTGGGCCAGCAGCGCGCGGGTCAGCGGATGGAAGCCGAAGGAGAAGGTGAGGCCGTCAGCGTCCTGGATGGTGGCGAGCGTGGCCTGCCACTTGTCGTGCATGGCCTCGATCAGCGTGATGTCGGGTTTGATGGTGATGGAGGCCCAGAACTGGCGCATGCCGTTGCTGGAGAAGCGCGAAAGCTCGTCGCAGAACTCCGGGTGCGTCGCCGTGCGCATCGTGTTCATCTGCTCAATCTGCGGCTGCACGGCGGTGAAGCGCTGCAGCGCCGGTGGGTTGGCCACGCCCCCGGTGTGGTACATGACCGAGGTCACAGCCTGGTGGCCGTAGCCGTAGCCGGCGCTGCACATGATGTGGGTGTCCTCGTCGGTCTCGTTGTGGGCAAAGTCGCAGGCGTGGCGGAGCACCTCGCTGAAGGTGCCCGGCATGTAGTAGGTCACGCCGCCCCAGACGTCCTTTGCGGGCAACGTCTTCATGGTGACTGAGGTGACGATGCCGAAGTTGTTCAGCCCGCCCTTGAGCGAGACCCAGAGGTCCGCGTTCTCGTCGGCCGACGCGCGCACCAGCTCGCCCGAGCCCAGCACCACCTTGAACTCGACGATTGAGTCGCACGCAAAGCCCCTGCGACTCGAGAACATGGACAGGCCGCCACCCAGCAAGAAACCCATCACCCCGATTCTGCCGACCCTTCCACCACCGACAGTCAGGCCGTGCTTATCCAGCTCGGCATACACGGTCGTCCACGACTCGCCGGCCGCGATCTCCACGAGCGGCTCCTTGTCTCCATCCTCCAGCACCTTTACCCCCTTCAAACGGCGCAGGTCCACCGTCACGCCGCCCTGCACGTTCGCGCTGCCGGCAAACGGCGTGTGGCCCTCGCCGCGCACGGCCAGCGTGCAGTCGCCGGCGACCACATGCGGGCGCAGCGCGGTGATTAGCTTTTGCACTTGTTGCGGAGTGGTGGGCTGGGCGATGTAAGATGGCTGCAGCTCATTTTCAAAGGCGGAGAAGTAGGAGCCATTGGCGGTCTTGTAATCGGGGGTGTCGGGGTGCAACAGCGAGGAGGGGTCGCTGTCAAGGTCGAGGGCTGCGGTAAGGGTGTGGAGGAGGGTGGTGGCTGCCATGGTGGCGGATGGGTTGAGTGTACTGGCGTGGCTGTTCGGTGATTGGTAACCAAACACTGATTGATTGAAGGCGGCGGGGAGTTGTGTGCATCACCACGACGCGGATAGGTTTTTATGCTGCATGTTTTCCGAAGCTTTTCGGGCTGGGGCTCTCGCGCAGTGGAGTTGAAGCCAACGGCCTGTCGGAAGGTACGGGAAGGTCGATGAAACCCTCTCGCTCACAGTCGCACCTGCCCGGCTGTAAGTGCGAGGTCCAGAGGTCTTGCAGGTTGCCGGTGTGGTGCCTGGACTGCACTTAATTAGGCAGTCCAATCCTTTGTTCCACGGCAGGTACGGAAGAGGTAAGTCGTACGTGCCCAGACCTACTCCGGTACGATACCGTTTTCTGTGTGAGCATCTCACCACCCTCGTTTTTTTTTTTACCGAGTCTATCTTCAGCTTGGTTGGGAACTGACGTTGTCCCAGTGGTGTACGCTGCACGGACGGTGGGCTCTGGGTACACATACCAGTACCAGTCACACACACCACCTAGGTACATGTACCTAGTCATCTCACCCGAGGTCTGGACATCCCCAACTGAAGTGCATACGTCTCGTCCAGCAAGGCCGAGTCGCTTCCTGTGGTGGAATAAATACGCGTAGTGTATTCGCACAGTGTCTGGCTTGTCCGGCATCCCGTCGTCCCGTTCCCAATAGTGAATCCTGAAGCCCCGTGTAAGTCATTTTTGTAATTCCAGTCGTCCAGCAGCTCGAGTGAACACTCCCTTTCCTTCCCGGCATCACGCCACCTTTCTGCCCCCTGAACCCAGCGCTTTACACCATGGAATCCTCGTACTTGGGCGCCTTTTTTGCTCTGGCAGCCCGCGATGCCCGCGTTTTTCTGCTTGCTGGCTCCCTTTTCAGCCTCCTGCTCTGGAGGCTGTGTGTCTTCACTGTGTTGCCCTGGCTTCGCCCCAATGATCCAAAGGAATACCCTTACTGGATTCCCGTCGTCGGTGAGCTGCCACTCATCATGTAGAGCCAAAGTACCACTGACTAGCAGTGAGGCCACTTGCGCTCCTTCTACAAGAGCTCAAGCCAGCTGTTGACCGATGCGAGGTACGGACTCTTGACACGGGTACGTTGACGGTCCAAATTGACCCATCCAGGCTGTATTTCAACGACACCAGGGAGCCCTTTGCTCTCACCGTCGCTGGCCAAAAATGGTACGTGCTCACCAAGCCAGAGCATGTTGCCGCCACCTTCAAGATGGAGCAGCTGTCGTACGACATCTTCACTGTCGAGGTCATGCGCATGGTAGGCGTTTCCGAAGACGGCATTCGCAAGGCTTTTCAGGTGCAGTCACCCGCTACAGAACAGAGCAAGACCAGCAACACCAGTCCGCCGCCCAAGCACTTGGTGCGTCTGTGCAGGGAATACCAGCTCGAGCAGCTCTCACCCGGTAACCGCCTACACGAACTGGTCACGCCATCTCTCGGCCTCATGGAGCAGCGCCTGCGCCTGGATGCCATTCAACGCCCCGGTTGCCACTGGTACGACCCATCGGCCGACACTGTGTCGCTCTACCGTTGGCTCTCGGACGTCTTCATTGACTTTGGCACGCAAGCATACTTTGGGTGCCACCTACAGGTGATCGAACCCGACCTGATCCGTACCTTCATGGCCTTTGAGACGCTGTCCTGGCAGGCCATGTACCAGTATCCCAGCTTCCTGTGCCGAGACATGCTGGCTGCCAAGGCGAAGCTGCAGCGTGCTTTGGAGGAGTTCATGCGCACGCCGAAGGCGCAACGGCCGGACACCTCCTGGTTCATTTCCAAGATCGAAGAGGAGACAAACCAGCTGCAGATTACGCAGTCTGATGCGGCCATATTTCTTTTTCAGTTGTTCTGGAGGTTCAACACCCCTTTCTCTCTGGTCAGGTTCTTTCTGGACCTTCTGCTGACCGACCTCCAGCATCAACGGCAACACTCGCAAGGCGCCCTTCTGGATGCTTTCCTACCTTCTCTTCAACACCGACGGCGCCCTTATTACCACGCTTCGCAACGAAACCGCCCCCAGCATTCACTCTCTCCCCCCTGGCAAAGAAACGGCACCCATTGACACAAGCTACCTTCTCAACCCACAAAACTGCCCCCTTCTCCACGCGCTCTGGGACGAAACAATCCGGTTGACCGCCTTCGCCGCCTCGGTGCGCTTCCTCACTCACGACATCACTCTGCCCTTATCCTCCCCCAGCAGCCCCGCCCGTCCCGTGATCCTCCGCCGCGGCAACCGTCTGATGATCCCGCAGCGCCAGCTGCACTTCGACACATCCCCTTCCGCCTTCGGCCCCACCGCGTCGTCCTTCTGCGCCACCCGCTTTCTGGACGATCCGTCCCTGCGCCGGCACCCGTCGTTGCGCCCCTTCGGCGGCGGCACGACCATGTGTCCCGGCCGTAACCTGGCCAAGCAGACGACGCTGGCGTTTGTTGCGTTGCTGCTGCACAGGTATGACCTGGTGGTGGACCCGGCGGACCAAAGATTCCCTGCGCCGGCCGAAGGCAAGCCGAGTATTGGGCTGGTGGACGTGCAGGACGGGGTGGAGTTGAAGGTGAGGTTGGTGCCTCGAGAAGGGGGCAATCTGTCAGTGGCAGGTGGGAAAGGGCTGAACTGCTGATGTGATTACATCACGGTACGCTGAGGGCATGGGGGATAGAAAAGATTGAGACCAATGCTGCGTCTTGAAAATAATTAAATTGGTTTATGAAGGAACAGTAACAATCATTATCGGGCAAGATCACATTCCAGTAACATAAACTTCCTTTGCACGACAACGCATCAGACCCAGATCCGTTCAACGGTGAGAAGGTCGAGCGGATAACACAGCAAAAGCACACCAACAAGTAAGGGGATGTGAGAGTAAGCGCGAAACCGGATCCCAAGTCTAAAGCCCAACCCTCTTTGCTTCGCCCAGTAGAAACTCACACCTCTAGAGACAATACACAACCAGACGACGCTAACCGTGCCCAAAACCCAATAACCAGCCATTCCACCCAGCCATTTTCTACCGTCGTTGCTTGTAACACCGGTGATAAACCAAAGAAAATAGAGCAGGCGAAAAAACAGACGCAACTGCGGTCTGAAAGGGCGCCAGAACACATATGAGACTTCGAACCGGGGTATTCGCGACTCTTCCGCAACTCAAGCCTCAATAACAACCTTCAATACGAGATTTCCCTCGTCATCAACCGTCCTGCTGGCCAGCTCAAACGCGCGCTGCGCACTCTCGAGGCCCTTAAACCGGTGCGTGACCATGTCGTCGAGACGCGGGATGACAAAACCCGCGCCAGCGCCAACGGCAGCACACCGTTCCCGGGCACACAGCAGCTTGATGCCCGTGGCGTACGTGTTGGCGTAGCGGAAGATGCCCAGGATATCAATCTCGCGCAGGTGCGCCACCGACAGCGGCAGCGTCTGGATCGGCGTGCCCATGCCCACCATGATCACCTTGCCGCCGGCCCGCGTGGCGTACAGCGACGTGTGCATGCAAACCTCCTTGCCCGTGCACTCAAACGTCACGTCGACGCCGTCGTCATCGTCGTCGACGAAGAGCGGGTTGGACGCCCCGGTCAGCGAGAGCATGTCGGCGGCCAGCGTCTTGGCGTGGTCGAGCTGGCTTTGGAAGGACAGCGTGCTGGCCGGCGTCATGACGCCATCCAGCGGCGTGGACGTGCCCGAGCTGCCGCCGCTGTATATTGAGGCGCTGCTGGACGAGGTATGCAACGGCCTCGGGACGACGTAGCCGTGCGTAGCGAAGCCCTTGGCAATGGCGAAGTCGACACGGCCTTGGTCGACGTCGGCGATGGTGACAGTCGAGCAGCCGGACTGCCTGGCCATCGCCGCGGTGAGGAGTCCAACGGCACCGGCCCCAATGACGAGAGCGCTGGAGCCAGGGGTTGGCCTCGCGCGGTTAACGGCGTGGATGGCAACAGACAGCGGTTCAAGCAGGGCAGCAGCGTCAAAAGATATGCTGTCCGGGAGTCTAAGCGGGCGTCAGCACGGTCATTACCATCGTTAATGGCCTGGAGGACGTACTTGTGACACCACACGGCAGGATGGTTGATCCTCTCCTGCAATGTTCCTTGGAAGTGAGGCACCGATTTGGCGCTACTCCTGAACCTCATGCGCTTGCAGAGGTTATACCTGCCCTGGCGGCAGATGCCACACTGGCCGCAGGGAATGCCAACCTCGAGGGCGACGCGGTCGCCGATGCTGAACCCAGTCACCTGGGGGCCGATGGCAACGACAGTGCCCGACGACTCGTGGCCCAGCGACAGCGGCATGCAGGCGCAGAGGTCGCCATTGGCAAACTTCTTGTAGTAGCTGACATCTGACCCGCAGATGCCGGTGGTGTGGACAGCGATCTGGAGCTCGCCAATACCCGGGTTCTCAATGGTCCGCCGCTCCTAGGGCACGTCGTTAGCAGAAGGTTCTTGGGCCATCGGGAGACACTGGTTAAAGAATGCCGGGCCGAGAGCGACACGACGGGATCCCGAGTCTGTGTAACCCAGCAACCCGGAAAGCCAGGGGTACAGCACGATGCAAGGAAAGCGAGCATTACCATTCGTAGATCGCGCGGCCCATGCAAGACCGAGGCGTTAACGGTCGAAGCCTTTGAGGCGGCGGGTAGGTGCATTGGCGCCAGCTCGCCAGTTGCGGAGGGCGCCATGTTTGATAGCAAAGCGTGGGATGGGAGTGGGATGAGGCGTGGGATCGGGCGAGCTTGGCCAACGGGAGTGGCTTCTTCCCCGTGGGGTTTACGGGGTCCAGGCCGCAGGTGAGTCGTCAAAAGACCAAGTGCGGCTCCTGCCTTGGTGGCCGTCGCGCGGGATGTACGAAGCTGAAAGAGGGTGTAGGGCGTTCAGGGGCCGAGCGGGAGCGCTGCCAGTCAGACGAGTGGCAACTTTGTACCCAGTTAAAAGTGAAGATGAGAGTGCCGGGGCAACCCAGTCGATTTTACCACACACAGCAGAACGACGAAGGAGGGTTGAGAGAGATGTTCAGAAACCGAACGGAGGGAGGGAGCTTCCTCAGACGACCCCCACCTTAAGTATACTATCGACACTCTGGCAGCCAGGGCGTGTACTGCTGACGTGCTGCAATGTGCCAATCCCTGATGTGCGTTGCCTGGGGGTCGGCGGCCGAGCCAGGAGCGGACGGACGTCAAGAGATGGGCCGTCCGGGAACGGTGAGTATCGATGCGCCTTCTAAAGCCAGAGCATGGCGCGCAAGCGGGCCCTCGCCAGTCAGATATCGACTAGTTATCTCTGCGGAACGCGCCCCAGACGGGCTCCGATAATCTCGGGACAGCATGAAGCAGGTTAGTGTCGAAGTTGAATCCTCGGCACGGGCACCCAGAACCCATGTCTATCGCCGTTGGGCGGGAGCATCGCGACATCCAGGGCATCCATGGAACTGGCTTTCAGCCGGGGACGGGGCCGCAACATGGCAGGGCCGAAGGCGCGACGACCAGTGAATCTGAGATGGTGAGTGGGCGCGGCGGGAGAGCCCGTGGAGCAGGATACGGAAGCCAGGGCGCGGAAGGGACAGTGTGTCCGAGGCGATGCAGATACGCAGAGCTGGTTTTGGCCAGTCCTGATGCGATCCGGGAGCACTGGGGGCGAGGGTCTTTCCTGTCTGGGGCTCGAGCGGTGCGGTGGAGTGCTCGCGAAGGCAAACGGTGGCAGAAACTGATGAGTGCTACCGCGCTTCCGACAGAAGCTGCACGGGCGAGATAGCCGGCTTCCATGCAGCAGCCATGCGGGTGCTTGGTGGATGCGGAGCTACTGTAGCTCGCCTGTTGGGCGGGCGGAGCCGGGTAGACCCCGGAAGTGCCTGGCATCCTGGTAAATGCTGGGCGAGGCGGGAGTGCTCAGGGCACAAATGCGACTCTCAATCTCAGCCGTCCGTTGACAGTCAGGAACGGCAGCGAATAGTTGACTCTGGTGCGAGCACGCCATCGCCTGGGCCTGCTCCAAGCCGTGGAACTGCGGCAGTCGAGGTTGCGATATCAGACGGCAGACGGGTTTCGGAACCGGCTGATCCAGTACTGCGTACATAGTGAGTGGATATTGTACTTGCCACAGCACTGACGACGCCTGGATGCTACGCGTCGCGCGGCCCCGGAGATGACGATGAAGCCAACGTTGCTATTGCCGGCGCCACGGGCACCCAGCTGGCTTCGCTCTGTCTCTCACACTTCCTCCTTGTCTGCCGCGTTGATTCACCCGACCGTGCTCGCCGTGGTTCATGGTGTACATACACTAAGAGCCTTGCCGCGAAACCGTCGCCCTGCAGAGGCAGCGGCAGGATCGGATTGTCGAAACGATAGCATTTGCCAGATCATCAAACACATGCTCAGCGAGTTCCTGGGAGTTGGAGGAGCGGCGGGGCAGGGCAGGGGGGGTGGTAAGGAACGGTGGGGTCGAGCGTTCGATGACGCGAGCAAGGGGCAGGCACGCTCGAGGCACGCCAGCAGGGATTGAGAAAAGTTTATCGCAAGTGAACTGCACAAGAAGGAAAGAACACCCGCTCCGCTGCCTGACGAGCTTGGCTCGCAGGGCAGGAAGGACCCGAGCGTCGCTGTGTTCGTACTCCCCACTCTCCTTGCATCGCTTGCTCATCTCTCCTCCTTCTCCTCGCCTTTTCCCCGCCACGCCACTCTGCAGGCTGGCGCAGCGAACCCCCGCGATTTGCGAAGAGAGCAAGAACTTGTGCAACACTGCGCGACGGCTCATCAGTGCACCGAACGCTGCCGAGTGCTACCTCTCTGCCTCTCAGTTCGTCATCTGCACACGTCGTCGGCACTGTCACGGCTGCGGAGAGAAGTGATTGTCCTGGACAACTGTCTATTCGCGGCGGATCATCAGTCGTCTCCAACTAGCGAACCCCACCAGGGTCACTTGCTACCCCAATCAAGCATGTCTGCGAGGGTCGTTCAAACGGCCCGGTAGTGGAGAGCGCTCCGCGATCCCACCGAAAGACGATGCTTCGAGAAGATTTCAGGCGCGGAGTTAGAAACCCAGGCCCCGGGCGTTTTCGTTTTCGTCGTCAAGAATGTTGAGCGAGCCGCTGTGGCTCGTCGGGCCAGAGCAACAAGAGCTGGTCCAGCTGGGAATTCTCCCATTTTGCCGGCCCTGGCAAGCGCACATGGCAGGAACCGGGGTCAACCACCCCTTTGGCACGAAACGGAGCAACGGATCCCAGTCAGCCCAACTCACCGACATTACACAGCATCTGGAATGAGTACAGATCCGTATCTTTACTGCGTACAAGGGCGGAAACGTCGCCTCGGGACGGTGCAAAAAGCTGCGGGAAGTTTGGAATACGACTGACCCTACCGCGTCCCAATCCTCACCATGACCAGGTGCTTACACAGCAGCATCTAGGTGTGTGTCGGTGAGCATGCGAACCGGATCGGGTCCATGCAACTTTGTCGATTTGAGTCCTTATCTGGGCTCTGTGCGCCGGCGCGGCACGATGTGCCGGTGTCGCAACTGACAATTCTGAGAATGATCATGACTCCCTAGCGAACACCGAAAAACACACCGCGTCGTCTTATCAAGCCGCGCAGTCTTCCCGCATCCGGCGCCTGTCGGATGCTGCCTGGAGTCGTTCCCATTCGTCCTCACGATTTGGTTCCTTCACCGGTACGAGTGTGCGCGCCTTTGAGCAGCTTGGGGACGGCTCGAGTGGTGCAACAAGGGGTTCCAACGGAAGCAAGGAATTGGCCCTTGCCCCATGATTCCATCTGTGGAACCGCTAGGCTTTTCGGTGCGCTCTCTTCCAGCCCCGCAGACCTGCGCTCGGCCCGTTTCCACCAGTCCTGCTTCGTGAACGGAACTCCCTCGATATCAGACGGGTTCTTTGGGCTTATCACACACAGCACTGTGTAGATGGCGTTGTTTGTCACGTTATCTGCTATGTCCACCGGCATCCATTGGTGCTCGCGGACGCCAGCCCGGAGTTCCCAAGTAAATAATCATTGCGTAGTGCACCTACGCTTGGCAGCCGAGTCTTCCCATAGGCGGTATCTGTCAAGCCTCATGCCTAGTTGCGATGACTGTACTCTGTACTTGCACCTGGTGGCATTGGTAGCAGTTCCTGTACTCAGTACACAGTACCGGTACTTTCAGCTCCTGCGCCCAGCCAATCCTGTCCAAGCATTGGACCACACACTCACCACTGCAGTCACATCAGGCAACCCCTGGATCTGGCGCGCCATCCCCGTACCCCCGGGAGTTTCAAGCCACGGCCACCTGTTCCGGCGCTCCCGGCATGTCCGGACGCGATTTCCCAACAGAGCAAGGCCGCTTTTTTGACACGGCTGAATTCGGAGCGGTTGGGTTACCCGAGATCGACGTCGACCTGCAAGATGCTCGGCGACGGCAGCACCCCCGCCTGCAGAAAACCAGCGTGTGTACTTCGAGGTCGTCAGGCATCCACAGCGGCGGGAGGTGCCTCCGACGTCACCCGAAGCGAGGCGGTCTGATATCACACGCTGCCAACGCATCGACTGATACTGGTAGACGTATGTCCCTTCGTATGCAAGGCACGGCCCTGACTGCCACAGGTTGCTGGCCAGCGAGTTTTTCTTGGTCCTCCACAGGGCTGTTCTACTGCCTGTGCCTTGCCAGGTCTCTACACAGTACACTACCGGCGGACCTTAGCGATGTCGCAATCGCGGATGGTCGTCTACCGCGGAACACTACCGACATCGTGGAGGCGAAGCGGTGAGCCTGCAGGACGGGACGAGTATTGGAACACTGCATGCGCCATGGCGATCTCGCAGCTTGCCAGGCGACATATCGGCGGAAGAACAAGGTTCCGAACGTTTTGTGCAAAAGCACGCTATCGTCATGTCCCGTCCTCGCGCCTTGCAACACTCTGGAAAGAGCTCAAGAGCCAGCTAGACAACTACTCCCGAGATGAAGCCCACATAACCAACCCCCCACGACGGGACGGGACGGGTGCCGAGCCGTCTGGGGAGATGCGTGGGGGAACAGCTGAGCAACGGGAACCCCTTGAGCCGAGACCAGTTCAGTAGTATTCTCGCGGGGTCCGTGGGGGACAGACGAAGACACGCGGCGGCGGCACGACGCTATTCCGCAAGGCAACGTGCCGGACATCTAGCTGCGTCCTCAAACAAGGCTAATGAAACCCGCCCTTTTCCACCCAACGTAATGATATACATATCACAGTATTGTAGAAGGGCACGAAAACTCAAGGAACAGACAACCACTTGACGTAATCTCATGCATGCAAAAGACACCCACTGAGCTACGTCTGCCCCCTTCCACTGTAGCCGCTGCAGTAAACAGCAGACACATCTCATCTCGTGACATCACCACACGCCATCACGATTCTGGGATGCGGTGCCTCTCCACGCCTGTTGCGACACCCTCCTTGCCTTGCCCAATGACTAAAACGTGCTCGTAGCCAACCGGCTCGCCGCATTGCGCGCGTCTACGCGGTCCTCATCGTCCTCCTCCAGCAGCCCAGGCATCCTGCCGGCAGCGCCACCACCCCCCGCCCCGCTCAGCGCCCTCGCCCGTCCCCCGCCTTGCGCCGCATCCCCTGCAGCCCCCTCCATCCCAGCTTCCTCGCTGTGTCCCTCGGCGCCCACCAGGCTGCCGGACACGCTCCGGCCGAGGGCGTCGGCGGACCGGCGCGGCACGCCGCTCCAGGCGTCACCCTTGGGGCCCTGGCTCGCCGCGAGGCTCGAGCGGCGCGTGGCGGAGGGCGGGTGGGCCTCGCGGCCGAGGCGGCTGAGGCCGCCGGAGGCGTCGATGGCGCGGATGTCGGCGCGGACCGACTCGAGCAGCGCGAGGGTGCGGCGCTCGGCCTCAATCTCGCGCAGCACGTGCTCGCGCACGCTGAGGCGCAGGTCGGCGGCGGTGCGGGCGGCCCAGCGGCGGCGCTCGTGCACCAGGTTCTGCGTCACGCGCGTCGTCTTCTGGTAGAGCGCTGATTCGGAGTGGCGTGCCTCGTCCAGCGCCGCGATCGCCTCGTCGACCTTCTCGCGACGCACGTTGGACGAGGCCTTGAGCCGGTCCGCCGCGTTCAGCTTGCTGCGCGTCGTCTCCTGCGCCTGGAGGAACTCGCGGATGAGGATCTGCCGGTTGGTGAGGGTCTCCTTGACGATGAAGGCGTCTTGCGAGTGGTACTGGAAGGGGTCGCCGATCGTCGTCGCCTCGGCCGTGGCCTGCGCCGCGTGGTAGTCGCCGACCGTCTGGATGATCTTGCCCAGCTTGCGGTAGGCGTTGGCGAGACCCGGGTGCGGCTCCTGAACGTTCATGGAGCCGAGCTTGACGCCAAAGTCGGACTCGGACAAGCCAAGGCCTAAAGGTGGGGAGTCAGTTAAAGGAAGTACAGGCAGGGAGCGGGGGAGGCCTGCCTCTCCGTGACTTGACCAGCTTGTCCACCTTGTGTCCGGCATCCATCGCACCCAGGTAGAACAGCTTGACAACGGGCCGGGCCTCCTGCAGCTCGGGAGTGTCGTCTGGCGGCGGGGCGAACTGTTTGAGAATCTTGCGGCGCACGCCGGTGGCGGGCTGCTTCTTCTTGACCATGGGGCTGTAGCCGAAGTCGCTCTCGACGAAGAGCACCATCTCGTCGTCGCGCATCAGCACCTCGTTGCTGCAGACGTAATTGAACCAGCGCTGCATGAGCGCCTTGACGCGAACCTCGTCCTCCTCGGTGCCGGCGCCAGCGGATGTGAGAGCCGGCGGCACCGAGGGGACGAGGGCATCGGGATTGGCCGAGATCAGGTGCTCGGCGAGCTTGACGAACTCGGAGTGCAGGCGGCGCACATCACGGTACTGTGTGGTTCGGAAGGCGGGTAGGTTTGTCTGCTGCCCGTCAGAGAAAGCTCCGCTAGTGATAGGCGACGTGCCATAAGTTAAGCTTACATGGACGTCAAACCTCAGAATGGGGTCTTTCCGGCCGGTCCGCTCGAGCCCAGTTATCTTAGCCTGCAGCTTGAATTGCGGGGGTGGCGGTTTCCGAGGCTGTTGTTGTTCTTGTGTCCGCTGGGCCTGCTCCGAGGCAGCCCTCGGTGCTTGCTGCTGCTGCTGCTGCTGCTGCTGCTGCTGCTGCTGCTGCTGCTGCTGTGTCAGGTGCTGTGGTTGCGGCGACAACGGCCCCTGCTCGCCAGCATCGTCCTGCTGTTCCGGATATGGCTCGACAGCAGCCGGTCCCTCGGACGATGGTTCAGAGGCTTGCGAGACGGTGCTGGCAGTGTCTGGCCTGCGATACTCGGAATCGCTCGCGCCGAAGCCGCCCTCCTCCGACAGGCCGTTGTTTGCGCTCGGGTAGCGGAACGGGGACCTGGGGGCCTCGGCGGGGGCGGCTGCGCTGTAGGTCGTGCGGTCGCGGCGGGGCGACGAACTCGGCGAATTGCCCCAGGGCGAGGCCTCGACGGGGTGTTCCGGGTCGTGTATCGACGAGCTATAGTCCATGGCGCCGGCTGGTCTCAGGCCTGTGGCAGCTCTGGCCAGAAATGCGCTCGTCAGAATGCGATGACGTGGTGCGCGGGGAGCCCGTTGCACGCCGCGGTCAGTCGAGTGCGTGCTCGTTTGGGTGTTTTAGCTTCGGATGAAGCTAGCCGACAAAGCCCCACGCGCAAAGAGGCTGTCTTGATGGGCTCGAGTGCGGCTTGCGCTCGACACGGTTGTCTGTCGGCTGGCTGATGCAGTGGCAGTGGCAGTTGCAGTTACTCCGCATTGGCATCAGCATTGAGTGGTGCTTGCTTGCTGAGAAGGTGAAGCTCGGGATGAACAGGCTTGGCGCCAAGCCGGGCAGAGGCACGGACCCCGCCAAACGGGTGCTCGCGCAAAAGCAAGCAGCGATGCCTAAAACAGTTCACTGCTGCATCTTGAAATGTGAGATGTGACAGTTGACTGAAGGCTGAGAGCAGCCGCGGGGCAGCCTTTCTCTGATTTGTTTGTTCCGTTCTGCTCTGTTCATTCGGCCAATCTGCGAGCGTGCAGACCGTCTGGTGAACCTGAAATGACACGCGACTCTGGGTGACATTGACATCTGCCTCGCCAGACTGTGCCTAGCTCCGTTCTGCCGTGCTTCACGCGTGTCTGGGTTACGTCCGCGCGCGAGGGCTGTCGTTCGTAGGAGGAGAGGGGGGAACAGAAACAAGGAGGATGCTCTGCAGTGTGCACTTCCGCAATGCTGGCCCAAGCAGGCTGAAGGGTCTGTCTGTGCTCCCGCTGGCCGTGCTGGTGCTGAGAAATGCCCAACCGACCACCACCCAGCGCATGACTGCGCTCGCGCGGAGCTACTCCAGCGACCATGCGCACCACGAGGCCCGTACCGAGAGCATCCGCAACATTGGCATCATTGCCCACGTCGATGCGGTACGTGTGTGTTATGATGGCCCTCTGACCCTACAGCCGCTCACACATCGCAGGGCAAGACGACGACCACGGAGCGCATGCTCTATCACAGCGGCCGGACGCGCCACATCGGGAGTATGTATCTCTGCTCCCTCGCTCGCCAGAAGGCTGCGCTGACCATCCGTTCAGATGTCGACCACGGCAACACCACCACCGACTTCCTCCCCATGGAGCGTGAGCGCGGCATCACCATCCAGTCCGCCGCCATCACCTTCCAGTGGCCGCCCAAGTCAGTCTGCCCGCCCGGCCTTGAGCCACAAACGATCAACCTCATCGACACGCCCGGCCATCAGGACTTTCGCTATGAGGTGGACCGATGCTTACCCATTCTCGACGGCGCCGTGTGCATCCTGGATTCGGTCAAGGGCGTTGAGACGCACACCGAGCGCGTCTGGGAGTCGGCCCAGCTCTCCAGGATCCCCCGGCTGCTCTTTGTCAACAAGCTCGACCGGGACGGCGCCAGCTTCAGGCGGTCCGTCCATGAGGTGACCTCGCGGTTGAGGACTTGGCCGCTACTCTGCCAGATTCCCTGGTGGCAGAAGGACGACTTCGTCGGCGTCATCGACGTGATCCACGAACATGGCCTGCGCTTCTCCAGCACTGGCGCCATGTCGGTCGTCAGCAAGGAAAGCATTGCCAGGGAGAACCCGGCCCTGCGAGAAGAGATGGAGAGAGCCCGCCTCCGTCTGGTCGAGACGCTCTCAGAAAACGACGATCAGATCATGGACGACTTTCTTGAGCTCGAAAAGGATGTGTCCTCGGCCTCTATCAAGCAGGCCATTCGCCGGCTCATCATGGACGGAGAGGCCAAGTTCACACCCGTGTTTGCCGGCGCAAGTCTGCGGAACATTGGCGTCCAGCCACTGCTGGATGCTGTGGTTGACTACTTACCCAGCCCGGCCGAGAGACCGCCGCTGGAGATTATGGGGGCCAAGGCTCAAACCTTGCCCAAGCTGCTCGAACAGACGGTCACGAAGAAGCGGCTCCATCACTCGGAACCACCAATCCTCGCTCTCGCACACGTCTTCAAGGTCGTCGACGATCCACGCCGAGGCATGATGAGCTGGCTCCGCGTCTACCACGGCGCCTTCAGCCGCACCAGCCACATGTGGAACAGCAACGTCCACTCGTTCGAGAAACCCCAGCACATCCTCCATGTGTCGGCAAAGGACCACCACGATATTCAGCATCTCTCAACCGGGCATATCGGCGCCATGACCGGTCTTAAATCCGCCCGTACCGGCGACACCCTCATTACGTACCCCGCTCGGCAGGGCAGCACGGCGCCTGAAGAGTTCAGGAACCTACGCATTCGAGCCGCCGAGACACCTCCCGCCGTCGCTTTCATCTCCATTGAGCCGTACACGCGCACAGCCCACGACAAGTTTGTGGAGGCGCTCAACAAGCTCTCGCGCGAGGACCCGAGCATCCGGTGGACCAAGGACGAGAAGACGGAGCAGCTGATCGTCTCCGGCATGGGCCTGCTGCACCTCGAGATTGCCCAGGACCGCCTCCTGACGCACTACAAGATTGACCGCGAGTCGGCCATCTGGGGCGACATCGAGGTCGAGTACTCCGAGTGCTTGCTTGCGCCGACCGGTCCGCACCGCACAGTGTACGACCGCGTCATCCGCGACAAGGCGGGCAGGGCCGCCTGCACCGTCACCATCGAGCCGCTCGAGGCGCACCACCACGACTCGCTGCTCGAGTCCAGCATCGAGCGCGACGGCAACATCATCCATATTGCCATCCCGCCCTTGCCAGCTACGTCGCGCGATGCCAAACCCCTCCCCTTCGACGCAGAACTTGTCCGCCAGCAGCTCTTCAACGGCGCCATGGCGGGCCTCACGCGCGGGCCGCGCCGCAGCGCGCCCGTCCGCCGCTGCCACGTGCACCTCACCTTCGACCCAGCCACCGACTACTTCGGCGCGGCCGTCACCTCCGGCGGGCACATCACCAACGCTGCGCTGCAGGGCGTGCGGAACGCGCTGAAGGAGGCGCACGCCGCGGGGCAGGTCGGCATCCTCGAGCCCTTCTCGCACGTGCGCATACACTGCCCCGAAGAAGCCGGCCACGCGATCCAGCACGACCTTGTCGCCGCGCGCGGCGGGCAGGTGCTCGAGGTGCGCAAGCCCGAGGACGACGAAGCGGAGGCGGAGCAGGCGGGCCCCGAAGGAGGAAGTGGGAGCAGCAGCAGCAGCAGCAGCAGCAGCAGCAGGGCGATCGACGTGAGCAAGGTGTACGCGCCGCCGGATCCCTACGAGTCGGTGCAGAGCCTGCGCGACCCCAAGAAGGCGGTCGTGCGCATGCTGACCATTGTCGGCAAGGCGCCGCTGCGCGAGATGATGAAGTACGACGGCCACCTGCGCAGCTCGACGGGCGGCCGCCACACGCTGCAGCTGGACCAGGGCGGGTTTGAGCTTGTCACGGGCGCCCGCGAGAGGGCGCTCGAGGAGGCGTGGAAGTGATCTATACTGTAGTCACGTTCACGGACCCAGCGGACTACTGTCGCTGAGCCGCATGACCTATATCAACGCGTCAAAGACCTGGGAGTCAAGGTGTGTTATTCGAGCGAGGCACCCTTTTCCCAAATCGAGGTTCGGCTTCTCATCAAAGGCCAGTGCGGCCGCCACTCGTGTGCGCCATCCCCCGAAGGATACTGTGTTGCGTGATATGAGCAGGAGGCTGGGTTCGTGTCAGCCCGTTCACTTGGGCAAAAATGTGGTGACCTCTGAATCTCGCCTAATTGATGGCGTGGACAAACATCAGAACAAGAATAAGACAGGGGCGGTGATAGAAAAGAAGAAGGAGGCGAGAACACAAGATAGAAAGGTATTATAAGAGCCAGAATTGAGATAGAAACGTAGAGAACATGAGCGTACGTGTAGGTGCTATAGCAGGCAGATTATCAGGCACAAGCAGCAGGCAACAGTGGTACCGCTCGTTCCCTTGGTCGAGCGCGCCGTCAGCCTTGCCCAGTTACGCGGTCTGGTAACCAACCAACACCCGATCAATATGCAGTGCTGTCCACTACTCACAACTTCGGCACGCTGAGAAATCCAGGTAGCGACTGCCTCCCGTTCCCAGCGCCAGCGTCTCGCTCTCGCACGGCGCCTTCGCGCTGAGCCACCTATGGCGAGTCTCATATCGAGGCAGCCGTCGCCGCGTTTGGCTGCGTCCAGTCTCCAGCACCCGCGGCCAGCAAAACGGTCCCAAGCCACGTTCCTGGGAAAATCAGACGACCCTGCGTCTCTTGAGAGCCGCGTATCCACTTGGCTCGAGTCCGTCTATAGCCGTACTCGATTGGAGGCTCGCTCGGAGGGTGGCTCAAACAGTGCCCCTTTACATCTCCTGCCTGAGACAGACCCGGCTGCTCAAAGACAATTCTGTTCAGCCCCAGAGAGGGGTCAGCGCGGCAATGGCTCGCCGGGGACGACCAAGACGCGCAGTCCGAGCCAGGCGGGCCGTTCCATCGACGTCTGCAGTGTCGATCTGCAGGGCCCAGCATATCGCCGCTACAAGTTGTACAGAAATCACATTCATATCAAATCCCAGGCGCCTTTAAACCGGCTTCCCCGGCATATTGAGAACCACGTTGCCGACATTAGGCTCAGGCGACGGGATACCCCAGACCTCGGCGAGGGAGCCGTGGCTGATTTTCTGGACGAACTGTGTCGCCAGAAAGACACTGGTTTTGGAGCGGATGTGACCCGGCTTGCGCGGCGTTGGGTACTGCCAGAGTCCGAGGCTCGCAGCTAGGGTATCGCAACCACAGCCTGACCTTCTCTATGGCTACGCCCACCCCTCCAGCAGGATCTCGCCCTTTACCGACTCCCAGATCATTGCCCAAGACGCCTTGGGCTACTACCCAGGCCAGCGCTTTGTCGAGGCTAACATCATGGGACTCTTGTTCTCCTTTCTTGCCCTGGAATTCAAGGCGGGCGCAGGGCCCTCTGGAAGCTTGTGGGTTGCCGCCAACCAATGCGCTGGCGACACGGCGGGCTTGCCTCAACCCAACCGAGCGTTTGAATGAGCTCCTGGAGCAGGACGGCCACCTACCGATGGTTGACAACCTCGTCTACTCCATCGCGGCAAACGAGAATCTGGCGAACCTCTACGTCGCGTGGAAGCCGCATCGCTTGGAGTATCACATGCACCAGATCGGGGCTTATCTTGCTTTCGAAGGAGGAGGACATCAGGGAGTTCCGCCACCACGTCCGCAACATTCTCGACTGGGGCGAGGACAAGCGCCTCAAACAAATCGAAAGACGCCATTGACGTCCTTCTGGAGGCCGAGCGCAAGGAGATTGCGAAGGCCGCGAAGTCCCGGCCGCCGCCTTCATCCGCGACTGGCTCGGAGTGTTCGTCCACCGGGCGCCAGTCGTTTAACTCGAAAAGCGGGTGAGCGTGATAATACTGGCTGCCTTGCTTTCCTTTCTCTTCCGTCTCTATCTCTTATGTTACTGTTTTCCTCCTTCTCTATTCCTCTCCCCTCCCATTTCTCTTCCCTCCCATTTCTCTCCCCTCCCATTTCTCTCTCCCTTCTTAGGCTTTTCTTCCCCTTTTCTGCCTGCCCTCTTCCCTTTCCCCTTGTCCTCCTCCTCGCCTTTCCTCCAGAATCTGTTCTTGCCTGATTTTGATGCAACTCTAACGTATATTATATGCGAGCCGAACATATAAGCGAGTCGAACACTGGTAAGGGCTGCACAGTTATGTCGCTGTAA